>SNQJ01S0155283.1:0-17932 GCA_010110895.2 Picea sitchensis
CATAAGCCTACAGCTTATTCAAAACTTGGCTCACCAGCCTATAGAACATAATTACAATTCTTTTGCATATAACATGATCTGTAACGGGGCTCGGCCTTGGGGACACTACAACACCTATCAATCTAACACCATTGGTCATTTATGATAAGAAGGAGGCCAAAGAAAATAGAATCATTCTTGATTCAGTGAAGGATCTCTCACATTGAAAAGAAGATGATTAGTCAGTTGATGTATGAGGATTTAGTTGGTTTATACTAGAGTTCCAATGTCTCTAGACAAATGATCTTGAGAAACAAACTTTCATTGATCTATGTGAATAACATAGATAAAGTGGTGGGCTATCTGGTTGGGATCACATAGTCGAGAGATCAATTGGTTTCCATAGGGATATGAGTGGAGGATAATGAGTGATTTTAATTACCTTGAATGTAATTTATTCATCTTGAAAATATTTTGTCCACGATGTTCATGCTCATGAGAATTTTCCTAATTATGAGGATTTTGGATAACCTTGTCTAGGAAAGGATCAAATTGGATTCCTATTCAACAAAGAAAAATGAAGTAGAAGACCTATCCCTAACTTAGAGGATGAGGAAGGGAAGAAAGGAAGGTTACAATAAGGGTAAGAATAAAGAATCTAGACAAGGTAAAGTGGATTTGAGTAAGAAAAAATGTTTTAGGTGTCACCAATTGTGACAATATGCTAGTCAATGCCTAGCCAGGAAGAAGGGGAAAGCCAAGCAACATAAACAAGTTACAGGGAATTCAAGTACTATAGAAGGAGTGGATGAGTTGTCATCCTAGCTTGATACCACCTTATCCATGGTGTCTTTTTTATTTTCTAACTCTGTTTCAAGTGTTGGATGATCAATATATATGTCTTATGACAAGAAAATATTTATTGGGTTTAAGGAGAAACAAGGAGGAATGAGAGTTTATTTGGGTGATGATCCTACATATCCTATGAAAGAAAAGGAATCCATTTCCTTCTAGACGCCATAAGGTGTTGTTATTGAGATGAATGATGCTTTGTGTGTTCTTCATTTGGAAAAGAATCTTGTTTAGTATCTTGTATGGAAGATCATCAATGTAGAGTTGCATTTGAATGACACCAATGTAGAGTTGCATTTGAACAATGTCAATGCACTAATAGTGATTGTAGTCCATCATGTCCAAGGAATTTGGATAGATTTGTGTGGGATAGTGGCCTTTACAGGTTACTTGTTGATCTTTGTAGTACTTGTACATACCAATGGGAAGCTAAGTGAGTCCTCTAGTTTTAAGGAGACATATGTAGAGCATGTATGGAGGGATGCCATGGATATAGGTTAAAAAATATTGTGGAATTAGTGATTGATTCCAAGTTTGTAGTTGATATAAGCATTGAAGAGTAATAGGACAAGGTTTTTGGATTTTCTTAGAAATAGGGAGTTGACCTTGATGATACTCTTGCTCTAGTTACTAGAATATCCTCTCAAGAAGAGGGAGTTGACCATGTTGAATGTTTTTCTTTAGTTTCTAAATGTTTTGAAGTGCATGGGCCAGATACCCATGTTTATATTTTGTTGGAGGCCTTATGTGGGTAGATGGATAATATTTCTGCCTTTTTTTATAGATATAATCCACCTATCTTGGTCTTGTATGGAGATGTGATCATATTTATAGTATGTCTTGAAAAAATCATGATATGGCATCTAGATAGTTTGGCTTGTGAACTTGATATGAAGGATGTTGGAGTTTGGCATGTTGTTGATGATCCAAGGTTATGTTCCTTCAAATTTAGAAGTGGTTAAGCTCCTAGTAGAGGGAAGTTTTGAGATGTTGTGATAGGAACATTTTCTGTTAGATACAATGAGACTTATAAATCTTACAAAATCCACATTCCATCATAATGAAACACTATGATGAATCAATATGTGAGGTTTGATGAGGATATGAGGTCTTCTAGACCATAGGTATCTCCATCAATGAATAAAGGGGGTGAGGAGGTTTATGTTCCAAAGGATGATTCAGAGGATAAAGAAAAATTAGACCCATGTGTGGATGAGGAGATCATGAGGATGGATATGCCCTCACCTTCTACTCTAGCATGGAGGAAGGAAATATAACTTACTCAAACATTTTATGACACACACATGCATGTAGTAGTGTCAAAATATTCAATGAGGGTGATTACACCTACTAGGAGATACAATAACAATATTGCATGAACTACTTCTATTTGTGATCCTTCTAGCTGTTTTAAGGAGGTGAGGTGTGGAGCCTTGATGGAGGATAGTGATGTTTAGGGATAAATTCATTTGCAAAGGTTGGTGATTGATTTTGATACTATAATAGGTTTAGATTTGTATATGGTAAGTTTGATTGAGTTTTAAAGGGAGCAAACTAGAGTTCATGAAACTATTTCCTAGTAAAGAGGGGGTATTATCTTTTGGGGTTGCTCCAAAATATTTTACACCATGATTAGGGTGTGCTTCATGTGAGGCGGGGTGCATTATGCATTGATTACCCTTGGTTGTTCCATGATGGAGATACACATTGGAGATAAATAGTTGATGGATAATCATGCCTTGATTTGATAGTTATTGTAATAGCCTTAATTTCCAACCTATAGGCCAGAGAGGAAGTCACTAGAGGATTAAATCCAGAGTACATATTTTTCCCAAGGCTTGATTTTGTTATATAGCTCTTGGAGGAGGCTTGGAAGAGGATTCTATATCTTATAGAGGCCACTAGATACTCAAATGATGTGAGTTCCTAGGCTTTTAACACAAATATCCAACTCATCTCTCATCTCTCACCTCGTAACTCTTCATTTCTAGAATTTTGAAAGTTCCTCGCGGGTTGAACCACCAGTTTCCAGCGAGGGGGCCTCGCTGTTTGTATGCTAGGTGTCCCACGAGGATGCCTAAAAGGGGAAAAAAGAACTCCAAAAGGGTTCAGAGTATTGTTATGTTGTCCAACTGCAGAGGCATCCATCTTCACAGTTATGTGGCACACTTACTTAGGAGGTTGGAGACCTATGTAGCTTGGTGACCTGTTCATGAGTCACACACATGGAGGTTGGTTTCTTTCTTGGGAGGAAGAATCCCCTTGGAGAAGTGTTGGTCATATTGGAGGAGGGTGTTTGACCCTATATGACATGGGAACACTCAATTTCTTACATGGAGACTTGTACTAAAACATATGACACTTGGGTTGATGAGAAATCATGTATGTGTGGTGGATCTAGAGGTGATACACATCTATTAGGAACCATTGCTAGAGCATTGGATGAATTTGGAGAATAAGTGTTTCTCCTTTATTAAGAATCTATCAGAATTGGAACCTTACTTGTTGGACATGCATTCCTTATAGCTTGGCATGTGTCACATCGAGTTGGAGTGCTTCACATGTGGTCCTATCTATTGTTTAACTAGGTTTTTTGTTGTGTAATAGGTCCACTTGTTACTATTGGCCTCTCTAACCTTTCATATTAATGAAGGGAGAAGAGATTATTTCCATTATTATTCATTATTGTTCACTCATGTAATCACATGCTTGTGCTAGAGATGGAGAGATAGGTTAAACCAATCTCTTTATACTCTTTTTCATTGAATTTTCTCTCTTTTGTCTTAAGCACTAAGGTTATTAAGGGAATTCAAGGGATGAATAAGGTTAGGGTATTTCCCTAAGAAGATACTCGAAGTTATGATTTGGGGTAAACCCTAGAGGAGCAAAGGGAGCACTTGATCTAATAGTTATTGTGAGAGAAGAATACTAGAGTTTTATGACATTTGGAACCCTAATATTACTTGAAAATATTGTTGTGGAGTAGATAAAGGGAGACTATCTTGTACACTTGTGTGATGTGAGTGAAGGTGAAAAGGAAGGAGGACTTGCTAGGGTGTTATACTTACTTGTTGTGGATCTTTATTGGAGTGACCAACTTTACTTGGGAGAGATTCCTAGTTAGGAGGAGTTGGTGGCTAGGGTTTTATATTTTAGTGGGTTCCCTACCTAGGGTTTGGAGATATTGACTTGTACCAATTTGTATTGAGCTATGGCATATACTTATACTTCACCTTATATATATATATATATATATATATATATATATATGTTAAGTGATTTAACACACATCTAGACTGTAAAGTAGAAGATTTATTACTATACTAATATGTTGTAATAAGACATTTTAAGATCTGAAATATGCTTGGGAAGTGTGCCTGAAGACTAAAACATTGTTGCAAAGGAGTATATTGGATTGGTATTTATGTTCTTGGGATGCCTTGTGATTTTGGTTGAAGAGAGAAACATATTTACTATTGTAATTTAATGTTTCAAATTCATTTCTCAGGTAGAAAGTTCACACAAAATATATCCAAGATTGACCCCAATGGTTAGATCGATTGATTGAAACATCCACCAAAGGCATGTTACCAATGGGAACACCATAGGTCATGTGTTCAAATCTAATTGAGTTCATTGGGGTTACCAATTACTTCGAAAAAAGATAAAAAGGATAAAAAATACTATCCAAACATAAAACAAAATATTAAACCATTATTTAATTATACAATTTCTATTTTTAATTTGATTTAATTTGTTACAAATTATAAATACATATTTAGTTCTATATATAGAAAAAATGTTAAGTGATTTATTATACTAATATGTTACAAATTATAAAGTGGAAGATTTATTATACTAATATGTTGTAATAAGATCTGAAATATGCTTGGGAAGTGTGCATGAAGACTGCAACATTGTTGCAAATGATATGCTTGGGAAGTGTGCATGAAGACTGCAACATTGTTGCAAATGAGTAAAACAAAATATTAAACCATTATTTAATTATACAATTTCTATTTTTAATTTGATTTAATTTGCTACAAATTATAAATACATATTTAATTCTATATATAGAAAAAAATGTTAAGTCATTTAACACACATCTAGAAGGTAAAGTGGAAGATTTATTACTATACTAATATGTTGTGGAAGATTTATTACTATACTAATATGTTGTAATAACTAGTGGAAGATTTATTACTATACTAATATGTTGTAATAAGTCATTTTAAGATCTGAAATATGCTTGGGAAGTGTTCCTGAAGATTGAAACATTGTTGCAAAGGAGTATATTGGATTGGTATTTATGTTCTTGGATGCCTTGCAATTTTGGTTGAAGAGAGAAAAGTATTTACTATTGTAATTTAATGTTTCAAATTCATCTGAAAGTTCACACGAAATATTTCCAAAAAACCTCAAGGTTGACTAAAATGGTTAAATTGATTGATTGAAACATCCATCAAAGACATGTTGTCCATGGGTAAACCATAGCTCATGGGTTCAAATCTAGTTGAGTTTATTGGGGTTACCAATTGCTATTCCAACTAGTGGATGAGTTTCCTTCCATCCCAATATTTTGAGAAAGATAAACAATACTATCTAAACATAAAAGAAAATATTAAACCATTATTTAATTATACAATTTCTATTTTTAATTTGATTTGATTTGATTGGTTACAAATTATAAATACATATTTAGTTCTATATTTTTTTCCCCTTGAAATAACAAAGAAATTCTCAACGAGTTGAGTGCAACACCAACATATTTTTATGCCTCAAGATTCTATGTCTTTATAAAATCCAAGTATCTAAAGTTTAAAAAAATGCAAAACTATTAACATACTAATTAAAATACAAGATTACAGTGAAAAATTTATCCTTAAATTCTTTCCAGATGAGGAAGACTAAGACTAGAATATTTTTATGAGGCAAAACAACATTCCACCCTACAGGAACAGGTTCAAGTGGCTCAACTATACCCCACACAGTCACCATGGAAGACTTTGCCAACCTGGACAACCCTTGTACACTTCAAGAGGTTCTATTAGCATTTAAATCGTTCAATTATGACAAAAGCCCGAGGCCAGACGACTGGCCGTGGAATTCTATTTACTCTTTTTCGATTTGATTGGGCTAGATCTCCTGGATTTTGTTAAAGACTCCAGACTTCATGGTAAGGTTACTGGGGATGTAAACTCCACTTTTTTAACACTTATCCCAAAATAAAATCATCCAACTAACTTTGGTGACTATAGACCGATTTCCCTATGCAATCTCTATTACAAACTCATCTCAAAGATTATAGCAAACATAATCAAACCCATACTCTCTCGATCCTTGTCTACAGAACAACTAGGTTTTTTAAAGGGACGCCAAATCCTAGATGTCGTTGGCTCCGCACAAGAATGCTTACACAACATCAAGCAAAAAAAATACTCCTGCATTCATCCTCAAGCTTGATCTTAACAAAGAATTTGACTATATAAACTGGGACTTCCTCAAACTGATCTTAATCTAGTTTGGCTTTAGCCAAAACCTTATAAAGTGGATCATGGGATGTGTCACCAGTGCAAACTTTGTAGTGCTCGTTAACGGAGAACCATCCACTTTATTCCACACTGGTAGAGGCCTTCAATAGGGCTGCCCCCTACCCTCACTCCTTTTTATCCTGGCCATGGAAGGTCTTAGTCTCCTTCTCAAAAAAATCATAGCCGATGGAAAAATCTCAGGGATAAAAGTCTCAAGGTTAGTTAAAATCCAGCACCTCTTCTTTGTCGACGACGTCCTCATTATGACCTCTGCCACCTTGAATGAATGGACTGAAATATCTGATCTCCTAAAGTCTTTTTTCTCTGCCTCGGGCCTTCAGATTAACTAGACAAAATCGACCTTTCATTTTGCCAATGTACAAGAACAAAATACAAAATCTGGACCTTTTGAAAGCCATCTTTCTCCATATCTTTGTACACCTTTCCAAAGGATTCAAATATATTATCCATTTCATTAAAGAAGATCGATACAACACTTCAGATTAGGACTGGCTTTTCACAAAGGTGGGGAAAAAAAATTGGCCATTAGTGCAATAGATGGCTTACAATCGGAAGTCGATATACACTTCTAAAATCCATTCTTGAAGGACAACCAATCTACTGGATGGCACTTGCAGCTATCCCATATATGTTTTGGATAAAACTCAAGAAACTCTCCTACAACTTCCTCTACTAAGATAGAAAGGAATAACATAATTTACATCTATGCAACTCGGAACTACGGAACCACTGGCAAAACCAAAACACAAAGGCGGTTGAGGGATTAGACACATTTTCAAATTTAATCAAGCAATGGCCGCTAATTCACTCTGGCGCGCCTTGACTTCAAATGGCATCTGAAGCGTTATTATTAAAGACAAGTACCTGCATTTTTTCTCCATCGCGACCTGGCTTAGATCTGGGCACCCACTTATAAGAAATGCCTCACGCACTTGGAGGAACCTCACAAATTCTGCGCACTGGATCACAGGGGGACTCTGCTGGAAGCCGGGCTCCAGACACACCATTACAATTGAAAAAAACCGCATCATTGGCATGGGGATGCGTCTACCCTGCCCCCACTCGTAATTACACATCTCAATATTCATAACACTTGGTATCTTTACCAAGCTCTCCTCCCCTGTGTACCTGGAAACCCAACAGTTCGCTGGAAATCCAACAGTCAACTTGATATCCCTACAAATATGTCAGAGGTCTGGAATCAATACTGCTACGAGCTCACGTGCGCGGGTATCCTACTGAACGATGAGAATGATCAGATGCTCTGGGATGGAGGAGACAACACGGGGCAGATCACAGTCAGAAATATTTACTCTGCAATGGCAAATTCAGCATGGCCCATAAATATCACAGGCTGCGCAAACAGATTTGGAATTGGAAAATTCCTCTCAAAATCAAGCTCTTCACTTGACTCTCTACCGAAAATAAAATTCCCACCTATGATAATCTTCAAAAAAAAAAAAAAAAAATGATGGACATGCCCAAATTTGTGCCACACCTTTTCCACAGAGACGCAGAGACAGTCAACCATCTTTTCAGCCATCACACGACTTGTTTGGGATAAAATTCTACAGGTCAACTACATTAATATTGTTTGGAACAGGACCTCCATCTTCAATTGCCTCGATCAGTGGATATCAAATGAGAAATCTTTTAAATTACTCCCTCCACTTGTCAATTGGCATATTTGGTTGGCCAGGAATTTAAAAATCTTTGAAGAGAAATCTTTCACAATTTCGGCTGTAGGTTTTAAAGAGCCTGGCCTGTTCCAATATTGGAAAAATATATATCTAGATATTGCAAAAAATAAGATCTTAGTCCAACCACTACTTTTTTTTATGGGATGCTTTGACGGAGCAGTCCAAAAAAATAGATCTTTGTGTGGTGCAGATGGAGTGATAAAGCAAAATACAAATTTTATCATTAAATGGACTCTCTGCTGCGGCTCAGGAATCAACACAAGAGCATAATTTATGGGTGCTTGGGCCACACTTCACCTGGCTTCTAAACTTCACATAGAAAATCTTCACTTGATTGGAGATTCAAAGGTCATTATTGACTGGATAAATCACTAAGGCAAGTTAAATATCATCACCCTCTTGGTCTAAAAAGATAGAATCAGATCACTTTTCCACTACTTCAAGAAACTATCTTTCTCACACACTTTCTGTGAGTATAACAGAAAAGAGACCTGCAATCAAAGACAACACTTCAAGGAAAATCAAGGCTACTCATTTATAACCAATGTCTGGATGGCCATAAAGGGCGCACACATTCTATCAAAATCTTCTAGAACTGAAGACACCTCAGTGTTGTCTGAACATTCCAACATTTCTTATATTTCTTAGAGCATATGGTCGGAAACAATATTTTCAATGTAATCCTCTCTCATGGAATCGATCTCTTGCCAACTCTCTTGGCTTGTAGACCAATTGCCTGGCAAAAGATACCTGTCAATGATATCTATCTGTTATTATATTTGATGTGAGAACATATTATATTATATAATATAATAGAGCAATTTTTTCGGTTGGACAAAAAAAAAGAAAAACAAGTCAAGCTTTGGAAAATTCAGATCTTTGTATCTCTTGGCATCATGGTTATAGCTAAAGTATGTTGTTCCATACACAATTCTTTTTACTAACTTCCTTTGGGCCTACTATCAATTTTACCAAAGGCTTATATTATGCTTATATTTAGGTTTGGGCTACCTACAACTATTGGAATTCAAGTTGTTTGGTCGAATACTATTTTCTTCGAGCAACAACCTTGATCTGGATAAGTGTTCCCCTCCCTTTTGTAATGCCCTTTTGTAATGTGGGTAAAAAAAGCACTGAAACACATGTCAAAGGAATGCAAATATTTCCTTTTGCACTATTTTTCCTCTCTCTTTGATTTAAATGTTGCCTTTTGCATGTCAATATTGTTTTAAAAGCAAGCACATAACCTTTAAAAGCAAGCACATAACCTTTAGTATGCAATTTGAATTGATTTTATTTAATGATTATTTTTGGTTATATCGGAAATACTTTAATCACAATATCACTATAGGGTGATTTCCGTTGTTACCCATTATTATTTTTTATTTTCATCCCATTTTATTTCTCTCTTTTTTTTCCTAAACACAAGTTTTAAATATAAATAGAAAAATATTTAAATTTACCACCATGTTTCTCCTTTAGGCTCCTTTAGGCTTCATCTCATGTGATTTATCAAATCCATACCATCTCACATAGCAATTACAAAAGTTAATATCCCGGTACAGAATACAAACTGTACACTATGGAGGTTATGTTTACAAGCCTCAATGCAAAATTGAGGCTACTATATTTATGGGAAAAAATATGTTTATTACGATGTTAATTTCAACATAAACATTTTGTTTCATTTTTGGCCTGAAAATTGGTCGTAACTCAAAAAACACTCATTCACATCAATATATCAATGCTTATAAACATTATTTAAGTGTATGAATGTCGAAATCCAAGTGGATTATATGCACATACCTGTGTTGGCTCTACTTCTCATGTAGACGTCAAAAAATGATGTTTTTCCTAGAGATGGAAAAAATAGAATTACATAATTATGGAAAAGGGAATATTTAAAAAGGAAATATAGAACTTAGGTTAAAAGGGGGGAAATGAAATATTAGAAACCTAGTAACATATCTTAGTAACCTAACTAACCTTCTAATCCATAAACATAACCCAACCTAACCTACATAACATATAAACTTTCCAAACTTAACCCAACCTACCCAAATAAGATACCACTTTATAATGAAACCAATGTGTGTAAATACAATTAGTTTTCTCAATTCTCACGATTATTTCAACATTAGTTTTTTTTATTTGTTCATTAAAGTCACATTAGGGTTTGAAGAGCATTAGGGTTTTGTTGGTTTGTTCATTCGAGGTGCATTAGGGTTGTTTGTTGGTTTGTTCCATTTGATCCCATCCTTCACTTGTGAATCTCAATACTTGAATGGGTAAAAACACTAGTGTCGATGCTCTCACTAGGGAAATGGCCTCTACCATGATGATTACAACAATAGGGAATAAACCTAACTAGGATTAGATGTAATGCATTTGGTCAATGGTGATATTTCCAAACATTTTGAAAATGTTCATTATTTGAAAAGAAAGTAATTTACAAAGAAATTATGAATGGATTTCCACCATATTCATGTTATGCAGAAGAGCCTCATTATGATCTTTATGTCAATTAATCCCATCTCCTCACCATTTTCAACTACCATGACCGTTGGGAATGTAATACTAAAATAATTGCAAGCATTCTTTTGAATGTTGAAAGCACAAGAACATTCATTATTAGCAAATCTATCAAGTCCACCAATGAAATTCTTACTTTCCTCCTTCACACATATTTTATAGGTAGCAATTGGAAGAGCATGCTAAAAAAAGAAACAGTTGAGGCTAAGCGAATTATAGGTACCACATGACATCATTTCAACTCAAATATTCAACCCCCAAAAATTTCTTAGTTGGATATAGCTCAATCATCATGTTCCATTAGTACATGGCTAAGTCATGACACATCCATTATAGAAAGACCCATCTTGACCAATGATCATGGAACCGATAGTTTATATTTTGAAGATTATAATATTATGATGCTTAACTTCGAATATGAAGAATCTCCACTCAGGTGCACTTGTGCGGAAGTTGATTACATATGTTTCAATGATGATGTTTAGGAATAGAATAAATTTAATTTTTATAAGATGCATTATCTCTAGGTAGACACCACTCATACTGGTAGGACCCTCAAAGATATTCTTTATTTTATTTCATTTATTGTGATATCCACTTTCTTAAATTATGATTTGGAAACATTATGATTGGTGTTTACCTATTATATCAAAATGTTGAAGATTTAATTTTCACGAAATGTATTGGTGCGTTCATTAAAATTTATAAGTCCATTAATCGTTTTTTTTGAGGTACTTTAGCCACAAATCTAATAGTGTTAATAAGATGATATTATATTTGATTGGGAGATCAAACACCATTAGTAGTATAGGATATTGTCCAAGCACTTTTCATGGATTTATTATAGGTATTTGGGCCCAAAATTATTTGAACAAAGTTTAAACACCCTAATGGATATTTCACTCCTTTATCCAAGATTTCCAATGAGCTATCAATCACTCAATTTTGAGTTCAAAACCGAAGGTTATGTCCTTGGAATGATTTGTTGGAGCAAGTCTCCCTTATCCAAGGATAGAGAAGGGGAAAAATATTCTCTTAGACTATCCACACACCATCTCTTGAAGAATTCAATGAATGAAATTGGAATGAGTCTAAGTCTAATGTTCATCAAATATATACTATCGCTCAACCAAGTGACCTCATCTCACATGCTCAACTGAACATAACATAAGTCAACATCATGTATCACTAAAGTGAATGCTTATGCCACAACATTAATATATGTACCGGTAAAGGAAACATTACAACTCATCTCCACTAACTCATGTGCACATAATATTTTAAATACAAAATTGTAAGACATCAAGTCATAGACAATAATCCTTCAACCCTAAATGAAATACATAATAAAGATACAAATATGAACCTACACTATGAAAAAATCACCAAGTCTAATATAAAATTCACGTGCCAACATGCTTCCCCCTAATGGTTAACTCTCCCTTGAATCAATTCCAAAGGGGGAACACAACATATAAACATCATTTCCATTGCCTAAACGTAATTTTGAGGTAGGGTACATTTGATTTGTATGAGGCGATTAATCATTTCTAAATGTGCAATTTAGGGGTATATAGTTAATTAGGGGTATGTGGGTTTATAGTGATTATAGTTGTATGAGTAGATAGTAATTACAATTGATTAGGGGTATGTGGGTTTATATGGATTTGGGGTTAAAGTTAATTGGGGGTCAGTGGATATATAATGGCTAGCAATTTAGGGGTACAATGGTTAGGGGTTTTTGTTTTTGAGTTCATCATGTTTTTAGGTTCAAATCCCTATTATGGATTCCAATCCCAAAATCATGGATTAGGGGATTTATCCAATATGGTTGATGTTTGTATACCACTGTCAATGACATAATAATCATCCCTATTATGCCCAATCCTTGAAATGTGGCCCTAAATTCTCTTGTGTGGAAATGATTCCACTTATATGGCTTATATCATATTTGTAGGTCCTGTGTGCATGACCTTTGAGCGTAAAAATCAAGGATTAAGGAGAAAATCCCCAATTTTTAGATCAAAACCTTGGATTTAGACACAAGAAGTATTTATATTTCACCCAATCCTTGAATTTTGGAACTTGTTCCTCTCATAGGGAAAAATTCCACAAGTAGAGTTTGTAAGATAGTCCAAGGTCTCATTCTTGGCCTCTAAGCCCCAAAATCATGGATTAAAGTTTAAATCCATGGTTTTGGCTGAAAATCATGGCTTAGGCGGCAATAAACATCCTTGTTGAATTCAATCATTGAAATTGGGGCCTACATTTTCTTATCGGGAAAATATTCCAATTATAGGGCATGTATTATGGCTTAGGCTCTTGTACATGGGTTTTGAGACCTAAATTCGTGGGTCATGGGATAAATTCCTAGTTTCTAGCTCCAAACCACAGGTTTAGTAAAAAGAAGCTTGGTTAGTTGTCAAATAAGGAGAGTTTTTTACTCCACCAACCAAGGTTCAAATCCCCCTCGAGACATATTTTCCTATGATATGCTAGCACATCTACATAAGCTATCCATTTATTATAATCGAGGCCATGTGTAAGTTTTGGGCATCATGTAGAACATATACCATTACTAGAAGAAAAAAAATTGTGAGTTATGATACATATAAATTGAATAATTATATAGGATGAGGATGATTACATCAATTAAGCAAACACATTCATAAAAATATCGCATGTTTGGCCACAAAAACCATCTTGATTCTTATAAGTGCTTAAAAATTTAGAACATATTCCTCTTATAATGTTTATAATGTGGTTGGTCATGGCCATGGCCATGAAGTCCAATAGTCTCAGACTATGTCCTAAATACATATTTTTCATGTCCAAACCATTCTTTTGATCACAAGAAGCAACCATGTTGTTCCGAGTCTTTAACATTGAGCACATAACACTCTTATCACTAAAATGTTTCAGTTGTAAAACCTATATCATGGTTCATGGCCTCATTCATGGGATCGTCTTCCTCCATGCAAGGCCTCATTAGGCCTCATTCATGGGATCGTCTTCCTCCACTAAAGGCCTTATTAGGCCTCATTCATGGACTTAATTTTTCTTTTTTCTAAAAAAATAAATAATTAATTAATTTAAAAAAATAAAAATAACTCATATAACATGTTGTATGTTAAAATATAACATATTTATGTTATATATAACATAACTGTAGGAAAACATGTTATATACAACATATATATATTATATTAGCATACGATAAACAATCAAAACCCCATGCATGAATAAACCCCATAAATACGATCAATGGACCTCTTTTGACAAAGACCCTACCAAACTAGTCAAACTCGTGATGTGTATCCGACTTTCACCAAGAACTAGTTGAACCTGCGAGGAGGATCCCATAGGTGACCAATAAATCCCTTTTCATAGAGACCCTCCCAAACTAGTTTAACCTATGAGGAGAACCCCACATGCACTTATAATTATCCCATGGGGAGGAGGATAAATATTACCTAAAACTAGTGCAAGTGCAAAAAAATATTTTCTTTTGAGGTTGACTCAATTCTTGTTTCAATTTGATAATTTTGTCTTTTAAGGTTGGGTTGATTCTAGTTCTGTCCATTTTTATTCTTTGTTATTGAATCCACTAAAACCAAAGCATAAGAAATCCCTTGGGAACTCTCATTCCCATTTTGAATAATCACAAACAAAAAAAGTTCCTTGTAAATCCCTCTAAATGTATCTCTCTAAGATGGGGTTACATATGATGTAATGCAGGAGCATCAACCCCCCACCTCATTTTCAAAATTTCAGCTCCTAGAAGGAAAGAATGGCAAGAAGAGGTGATTTTACCTCAAAATTTGTGTAAAACTGATAGGGTTTGTTTTTATTTAATTGTTGTAATTCGAGATTTTAAGAAGGGATTGTGGATCATATCTGAGATGATCTGATCCCCCTATTATGTTCTATTATTTGTAACCATGTGGGTGTTTAATGAAGGGCCTATTCAATGTGATATCAGATCAAGAGGGCAGTTGGACCAAGAGTGAGTCTGCAACATGTAAATTTTTTCGAGCTCAATATAATGTAATTGTGTATTTGTGAGTCCCCTACAACTTTGTGAGTTATTGCATTAATGTTTTGTGTTGAATTTATGAGTGTGAGCACGAGAGTAAATACTTTCAGGTCTGGAATCACTAAGGAATATCCTAGTGTTATTTCAAAACTGATGTATTTGGGTATCGTCGACTTTCCACTATTTTGTGTGTAACTCCACATATAATCCTTGTTGAATTCACAAGTCTAAATGTGTGTGAGAGTTGAGGAGAGAGACCATGAATGAAGAGGCATAATCCATCTTGCGCATATTAGATCAAAACCATGATTGAGAGAGAACGTGGTGTAGAGATCCACCGTCGATCACTGAAAGGATCGACCGGATTTCTGAAGGATATCATGGATTTGTCGGAGGTCGATGATCTAGTTAACCTCGGTCTTAGTTGATGTCCATGTGTGATATAGTTTGGGGTCCATGAAAGAAAAGGAGAATGATCGTTAGTGGAAGAGGATTGATCCACGAGACCTCTAGTGGATAGAACAAGACCTGTGTGAGAGGTGAATTTCCTATGAAATTCATGGGGCCTCTGTAAATAAGAGCGCCATTGTACTCCAGGGTGTAGTTCAGAAAGAGATTAATTGAAGTTTAATTTTTTCTATGGCCTCATTTCAATCCATTTTGTGGGCCAAAGAACCCACAGGTCTGAGAATCGAGCTCACTAGAAATATGATTTTCATGACACCCAGATTTGGTCTTCATCAAGTGGTATCAGAGAATGGAAATTTTTCCTCCATGTGAGTGGGTAGAAGTAGAAGCTTAAGAGGAGAAAATGATTCTCAAAAAGGTTATATAGGAGAGAATCGGTGATACCAAAAGGTCAAGCTCAAGAGAAATCTTGATGAGGTATTGAGTAGGAGGTGTAGAGGCTTTCTATGAAGGAAAGGCTCGTTTGCAACTCATTGTTGGGCATGAGGAGAAGATCAATGTTATGATGGAGTGATACATGATGAAAAAGAAGACCATAGGTTGAATATGGAAGAAATAATGAAGAACATGATCAGAAGATCATTGAATATTTTCTACCCTCAGAATATTATGCATGAGCACCCACCCCCCAATCTCATTTTCAAAATTTCATCTTCTAGCAGGAAAGCGTGCAAGAAGAGGATATTTTGCCTAGAAATTATCGTAAAAATGATAGGGTTTGTTTTTATTTAATTGTTGTAATTCAATATTTTAGGAAGGGATTGTGGATCAGATCTGAGATGATCTGATCCCCCAATTTTGTTGTAGTATTTGTAACCCTATGGGTGTTGAATGAAGGGGTTGAGGCAATGCAATATTAGATCAAGAGGGCGGCCAGGTCCAGAGTGAGAGCACAACATGTAAATTTATTCAAGATCGATATAATGTAATTGTGTATTTGTGAGTCTCCTGTGGCTTTGTGAGTTATTTCATTAATGTTGTGTGTTGAATTTATGAGTGTGAGCATGAGAGTAAATACTTGCAGGTCTAGAATCGCTGAGGAATCTCCCGGTATTGATGCAAAACCGATGTGTTTGGGTATCATCAACTTTCCATTGTTGTGTGTGTAACTCCGTGTATAATCCCTATTGAATTCACAGGTCTAAATGTGTGTGAGAGTTGAGGAGAGAGGCCACAGACGAAGAGGTAGAATCCAAATTGTGCAGTTCAGATTAGAACTATGCTTGAGAAAGAACGTGGTGCAGAGATCCACTTTCGATCACTGGAAGGATCGATATAGTTTGGGAGCCATGAAAGAAAAGGAGAATGAGCATCGATGAAGGAGGATTGATCCACAAGACCTACAATGGATAAAACAAGACCTGCACGAGAGGTGAAGTTCCTATGAACTTCACGGGACCTATGTAAAGAAGAGAGCCATTGTAATCTAGGGTGAAGTTCATAAAGAGATTGATTGAGGTTTAATTACTACTATGGACTCGTTTTAGTCCATTTCGTGGGCCAAAGAACCACAGGACCGAGGATCAAGCTCACTGGAAATATGATCTTTATACGAGTGGGCTAACTTGGGAGCAATCTTCCCTCCCTAGTTATTTTTCCAGTAGGTTTTTCGACTGTGTTTTTCTGAGCATCTGGGTTGGTTTAAAATGGGGCAAAACCTCTGGGATTGTTATCTTTTTAGCTCGGGAGGTAGTCCGCATGGTTTGTCTTGTATGCAGATGTTACCTTATGATTACACTACCAAGCACTTAACTTTGTAATAGGTTCTTATAAAGTTGTAAAGTGGTTATTTTATTAAAGTGACTTTTTAATAAAGTGTACCTTCTAATTTTAAAGTGACTTTATTTCATAAAACACTTATGTAATAAAGTGAAATCACTTTAATATTTTAAGTGATTCATTTTGGAGGGAATGGATCATGACCCTTAATCTTGAAAAAGGAAAGATCTAATCTTGCCCTTTGGATTTAGGGCTGGGGAAGGTGAAAAGACACTTTGGAGGGAAAATGTCATTTTCAGATTTATAAAAGAATGCATTGGATAGTGTGCAAGACACATTGAGTCACATCGAGAAGACGGGAGGAGGTGATTGAGAGAGATTTTCTGAGTAAGCTTGAGAGAGGAAAGTGAGTAGCTTAGAGGGCACATTTCCCAAGAAAAAAGAGGGCACCAATCCCAAGGTGTTTTTCTATGTGAGTGATGTTCTATTTTTTCTGTGTTGGGTTGTACTGTACGAATCCGTACAGTCCGTACATCAGGAAGGAGGGCACGATTTTAGAGGCACCCTTTGGAACATAAATCGAGGAAGATATTTTGAGTTTCCTTACTGTTGCTAGTTCATACTGTGCAGGCCATACAACACTCTGTTGGGAATGGTTTTTTAGGCACAAATTTTGAGGAGGTTGTATAGTTGTACGAACTTGGGCACATTTTCCAAGGAGGAAAATTTTGGGACTGTTTTTGTGGCTGTTGTTATCCACAAATTTGGTCATTGTGACGATGTCATGATGATGTTATGATGATGGAAAATCAAGCTCTTTACTAAGAACACTTTCTTGAGAAAAGTTACAGTTGTCTTCTTCCAGAACTCACACTTTTAAAGAATGTTCGCCGGCTACTTATATATTCACCTGCGAGAATGCTTCATTCTCGCAGGCTACATTAAGCTAGGGTGCAAACTTCTCGCACTGTACTCATTGTTAGGGTGCGAACATGTTCTTAAAGGGGAAAAAGATAAAAATCTCGAACCTTCTAGAAGGGAATCTTCTAGAAGGGTGAGTTAGCTTTCGAATGGTTATTCAGGTGTTGTGGGGT
>SNQJ01S0155283.1:17942-29958 GCA_010110895.2 Picea sitchensis
ATAAAATGGGATGGAAATAGAAAATAATAATGGGTAACAACGGAAATCACCCTAGTAATATTGTGCTTAAAGTATTTCCGAAATAACAAAAAATAATCATTAAAGAAAATCAGTTTAAATTGCATGTTAAAGGTTATGGGCTTGCTTTTAAAACAATATTGGCATGCAAAAGGCAACATTTAAATCAAAGAGAGAGGAAAAATAGTGCAAAAGGAAATATTTGCATTCCTTTGACATGTGTTTCAGTGCTTTTTTTACCCACATTACAAAAGGGAGGGGAACACTTATCCAGATCAAGGCTGTTGCTCGAAGAAAATAGTATTCGACCAAACAACTTGAATTCCAATAGTTGTAAGTAGCCCAAACCTAAATATAAGCATAATATAAGCCTTTGGTAAAATTGATAGTAAGCCCAAAGGAAGTTAGTAAAAAGAATTGTGTATGGAACAACATACTTTAGCTATAACCATGATGCCAAGAGATGCAAAGATCTGAATTTTCCAAAGCCTGACTTTTTGTTTCTTTTTTTTTTCAACAGAAAAAAATTCTATTATATTATATAATATAATATGTTTTCACATCAAATATAACAACAGATAGATATCTGACAGGTATCTTTTGCCAGACAATTGGTCTACAAGCCAAGAGAGTTGGCAAGAGATCGATTCCATGAGAGAGGATTACATTGAAAATATTGTTTCTAACCATATGCTCTAAGAAATATTAGAAATGTTGGAATGTTCCGACAATATTGAGGTGTCTTCAGTTCTAGAAGATTTTGATAGAATGTGTGCGTCCTTTATGGCCATCCAAACATTGGTTATAAATGAGTAGCCCCAATTTTACTTGAAGTGTTGTCTTTGATTGCAGGCCCGCTTTTCTGTTATACTCACGGAAAGTGTGTGAGAAAGATAGTTTCTTGAAGTAGCGAAAAAGTGATCTGATTCTATCTTTCTAGGCCAAGAGGGTGATGATATTTAGCTTGCCTTAGTGATTTATCCAGTCAATAATGACCCTTGAATATGCAATCAAGTGAAGATTTTCTATGTGAAGTTTGGAAGCCAAGTGAAGTGTGGCCCAGGCACCCATAAGTTATGCTCTTGTGTTGATTCCTGGAACGCAACAGAGAGTCCATGAGTCCATTTAATGATAGAGTTTGTATTTTACTTTATCACTCCACCTACACCACACAAAGATCTATTTTTTTGAACTGCTCAGTGAAAACATCCCATAAAAAAGTCAATTAGGATGAGTGGTTGAACTAAGATCTTATTTTTTATAATATCTAGATATATATATTTTATAATATCTAGATATATATATTTCCAATATTGTGAGAGATTTATCTTCAAAGATTTTTAAATTCTTGGCCAACCAAATATGCCAATTGACCAGTAGAGAGAGTAATTTAAGAGATTTCTCATTTGATATCCACTGATCGAGGCAATTGAAGATGGAGGTCCCGTTCCAAACAATGTTAATGTAGTTGCCCTGTAGAATTTTATCCCAAACAAGTGGTGTGAAATGACAGTGGCTGAAAAGATGGTTGACTGTCTCTGCGTCTCTGTGGAAAAGGTGTGGCACAAATTTGGGCCTGTCCATCAATTTTTTTTGAAGATTATCCTAGGTGGGGATTTTATTTTGGGTAGAGAGCGAGGTGAAGAGCTTGATTTTGAGAGGAATTTTCCGATTCCAAATCTGTTTGCGCCAGCCTGTGATGTTTATGGGCCATGCTGAATTTGCCATTGCAGAGTAAATATTTCTGACTGTGATCTGCCCCGTGTTGTCTCCTCCATCTCAGAGCATCTTATCATTCTCATCGTTCAGTAGGATACCCGCGCGCGTGAGCTCGTAGCAGTATTGATTCCAGACCTCTGACATATTTGTAGGGATATCAAGTTGACTGTTGGAATTCCAGCCAACTGTTGGGTTTCCAGGTACACAGGGGAGGAGAGCTTGGTAAAGATACCAAGTGTTATGAATATTGAGATGTGTAATTAAGAGTGGGGGCAGGGTAGACGCATCCCCCATGCCAATGATGCGGTTTTTTCCAATTGTAATGGTGTGTCTGGAGCCCGGCTTCCAGCAGAGTCCCCTTGTGATCCAATGCGCAGAATTTGTGAGGTTCCTCCAAGTGCGTGAGGCATTTCTTATAACTGGGTGCCCAGATCTAAGCCAGGGCGCAATGCAGAAAAAATGCAGGTACTTGTCTTTAATAATAACGCTTCAGATGCCATTTGAAGTCAAGGCGCGCCAGAGTGAATTAGCGGCCATTGCTTGATTAAATTTGAAAATGTGTCTAATCCCTCAACAGCCTGTGTGTTTCGGTTTTGCCAGTGGTTCCGAGTTGCAGAGATGTAAATTATGTTGTTCCTTTCTACCTTACTAGAGGAAGTTGTAGGAGAGTTCCTGAGTTTTTTCCAAAACATATATGGGATAGCTGCAAGTGCCATCCAGTAGATTGGTTGTTTTTCAAGAACGGATTTTAGAAGTGTATATCGACCTTCGATTGTAAGCCATCTATTGCACCAATGGCCAATTTTTTTTTCCCACCTTTGTGAAAAGCCAGTCCCAATCTGAAGCGTTGTATCGATCTTCTTTAATGAAATAGATAATATATTTGAAGCCTGTGGAAAGGTGTACAAAGATATGGGGAAAGATGGCTTTCAAAAGGTCCAGATTTTGTTCTTATACATTGGCAAAATGAAAGGTCGATTTTGTCCAGTTAATCTGAAGGCTTGAGGCAGAGAAGAAAGACTTTAGGAGATCAGATATTTCAGTCCATTCTTTTAAGGTGGCATAGGTCATAATGAGGACGTCGTTGACAAAGAAGAGATGCAGGATTTTAACTAACCTTACTTTTATCCCTGAGATTTTTCCATCGGCTAGGAATTTTTTGAGAAGGAGACTAAGACCTTCCATGGCCAGGATAAAAAGGAGTGAGGATAGGGGGCAGCTCTGCCGAAGGCCTCTACCAGTGTGGACGAAAGTGGATGGTTCTCCGTTAACGAGCACTACAAAGTTCCTCTACCAGTGTGGAAGAAAGTGGATGGTTCTCCGTTAACGAGCACTACAAAGTTTGCACTGGTAACACGTCCCATGATCCACTTTATAAGGTTTTGGTTAAAGCCAAACTAGATTAACATCAGTTTGAGGAAGTCCCAGTCTATATAGTCAAATTTTTTGTTAAGATCAAGCTTGAGGATGAATGCAGAGTATTTTTTTTGCTTGATGTTGTGTAAGCTGTTAGATATTAATGAAGAAATGCTAATAATAGAATTAGTTATAGTGTAAGTGTTAGATATCAATGAAGAAATGCTAATAATAGAATTAGTTATAATATTCGCTAACCTCTACTACCGTTATCGATCCACTATTATAGAAACCGCTGTTTGTATATCAAGCCATAAATGTAATCGCTTTGATTAATAGAATAGATTGCGAGTCCTATCTCTCGGGTGAAGCCTTATTTATCATGGTATCGAGCTCTCGTGCGGAGCCCGCAATGGGTGAGTCATCGCTGTTGTCCGCGAGAGGAGCCGCCACCTGCGAGCTCCGGTAAAGGTGCTTGAATCATCCATCATTTGATCGCGGTAAAGAGCCGCGGAGTCGTGAAGAGCCGAGGGTCGGCGATATAAAATTTCAAATTTTTCGCTCGCCTTTCAGCGCGCTGATCGCTAAATTTCTTTTGTGAGCAATAGTGATTGTCATACCGGAGGAGGAGTTCGCGCGTAAGAAAAGCTTAATGCCTGCTTCGATCTCCACCGTGACAGATCAATTTATCCGGCCGCATGATATCTGAAGTTTCAAACCCGACCGTATTGTGGATATAAAATTCGATACGTTCGCTGTTCGGTGAGCCAGGCAAAACGGCGAGCCATATTTGAAGTGCTGTTCCGGCCGCTATTGCCTTCGCTTCCGGAGTTATTGTGTGGTAACGCACTGGTTCTTTCCTGGAAAGCCGCTTTCGCCATCACCGGGTTTGAAGCGCATTTGTCGGCGAAGGAAAACGCAAAAATGAAGTTTATAATCGGGTTAGGGTAACGGCAGACCGAACTCCATAATCGCCGCATTTGGCTTCTGGCATTTACGTACAGATTTATAGGTTATCCGTTTACCGCCCGCCGGACTCTGCGCCGGCCCGCAACGATGATTTCGTAAAGCCACAATACTTCCTTCTGATAAAATAGAGCTATGCTTCGTTACTATGGTATGCTGTCGGACGTTTTGTTTCCATGAAGAATAGAGCTATGCGAAACCAGTGAAAACGGAAGCTGCTTGAATAAGGAGAAACCACTGCATATTAGTGTGACTGTGTTTACTACAGTGAGCACTTTGATAGTATGTGTGTGGAATTTGGCGTAGCTGCGAAGCATATATCTGCAAGAAGCGCTTAATCCGGAAAGGAACAGCATAACTGGATCGATCGCCAGATGTGGGGAGGCCGCCAAATAGAGATCCTAACATCGCGAGAGTACGCGGAGAGTACGCCTGTGATGTGAAGTCCGGGTTAAATGGAACGTTCATCAGTTTGAGGAGGCGACCGCGGTGCGTAATATTCAATCAGATCTCGAATCAGGACGCTGGGTCGAGGATTGTGAGCCTGCGTGAAGGGCCATTGAAACTTGTTAAAGATCCACCTGGAGACCAGCGATCTGGAGCGATTTGTTGTCTTGTGGCTTCGATGAAACTGCACTGCCGGAGACGATATTGACATCGCCATTGAGAAGACTCAATGTGAAGGAATGGGTCATCGTGAAGAGAATTAAAATAACCGAGAGAGTCAAAGCTAAATGAGGAGGAAGAATCGCTAGTGAGCAGCCATTTTGCATTATAAAGTGTCTTCTAACAGTATAGGAACACATACTTGATAATTTCAGATCAAATTAAGGATCCGAGCATTGATGAAGATGAAGAAATCACTGCAATAATGAAAAGGATAATGCCGGCTTTTACCATCATTTTCACTTAAAAATTTTGATCTTTGGAAATGAAAATGGAAGGTTTACTTGGACTCAAAGAGGATTTCAAATTTATTCAAAATGTTGCGAAGATCCCATCGAGAAGAGAAAGAGCATAAATAACATTATATCCGTTAGTTCATCATTGAATAAATGACATCCCTCATTCCGCCTCGCTATATGAATCTTGGTGAAATTGGAGAATGCAAAACAAGTTTTGGGATAACGGCATGAAGCCAGAGGCGAGTACTTACAAAGATAAATGCTGAAAATAGTGAGGATGACAAACTATAATCAAAGACCGGAAATGAGTCAAAATTGGAAATCACAAATGATTGATGATGAAAGTGTGTATGTGAATATCAGATAATGAAAATGAAACCCGGAGAGCATCCCTAATTAAAGAAGACATGAAGCCTGACGAGGCATAATTCATCTCCAATGAAGAGTGGTTTCAAATTAGATGAGAAAGATTCATTAAGAGCAGAGAGAAGGAATGTCTCACTGTACAAGGAAGACACTCAAATGGGAGTTAGGAGAGAAGGAAGAGACAGCATGAAACAGAGAAAAACGTGCTTCTGAAGAGCAAAAAGGAAAATAGAAAACAGTTTTATTCCCAGAATGAATGCTTTGAGTGTGTGGCTACAGGAAAGAATGATGGAAGCAATTCTAGTGAAGGCCATGTTGATGAAGAATTGAATGATATGGTATCTGTTTAAAAGCCATATTAGATGAACAGCACATGATTATGATGATAAATGTATGGACACATAGCAAGACTCCATTGCAGAGATAGGAATTGAGCCTACTTTTAGAAAAAGTGAGTCCCAAGAGTATTTCATTATGAGCTTAATAAGCCGTAAAGAGTCCTTTGACAGTAGTCATTGATTGTATCCGGGTAAATGGGAGCAACACATTTTATGTGGAGTTGTGCTATCATAACACAGCATAAATGTTCTCTGACAAAGAAAATGTATGTTTGATATTTATAGAACACACCAAGCCACCAAAATGCTGGTGAAACAAAGTGTAGTATACAAAGGCAATATCAGAGTCAGATGAAACATATATGTATGAGTGCTCAAGTAAAGAAGCCCACCTATATCACTATCTAAGATCAAGAAAGGTTAAGATGAAATTGTTAATTTTGTAAGTTTAGTCAATTTGCACTCAAAGAAGCATGTTATGTTCTCATTACTATGTTATAGAAAATCCATTTCTCCATTAAGGGAAGTGATATTAATGAAGAAATGCATAATAGGAATGAAGTTATACTAGCCCTCCTCAAGTCTCACAACAAGGCTAATAATAGAATTAGTTATAATAGAGGCTCCTCCGTGTCCTCTACAGCTGTTATCAGATCCACTATTATAGGAAACCGTTGCTTGTATATCAAGCTATAAATGTAATCGTTTTCTTGATTAATAGAATAGATTGGTGTGAGTCCTATCTCTTCTGCAGTTTTATTTATCATAAGCATTCTTGTGCAGAGCCAATGACATCTAGGATTTGGCGTCCCTTTAAAAAACCTAGTTGTTCCGCAGACAAGGATCGAGATAGTATGGATTTGATTATGTTTGCTATAATCTTTGAAATGAGCTTGTAACAAAGATTGCATAGGGAAATTGGTATATAGTCACCAAAGTTAGTTGGGTGATTTTATTTTGCGATAAGTGTTAAAAAAGTGGAGTTTACATCCCCAGTGACCTTACCATGTAGTTTGAAGTCTTCAACAAAATCCAGGAGATCTGGCCCAATCAAATCGAAAAAGAGTAAATAGAATTCCACAGCCCAGTTGTTTGGCCTCGGGCTTTTGTCATAATTGAACGATTTTAATGCTAATAGAACCTCTTGAAGTGTACAGGGGTTGTCCAGGTTGGCAGAGTCTTCCATGGTGACTGTGCGGGGTATAGTTGAGCCACTTGAACCTGTTCCTGTAGGGTGGGATGTTGTTTTGCCTCATAAAAATATTCTAGTTTTAGTCTTCCTCATCTGAAAAGAATTTAAGGATAAATTTTTAACTTTAATATTGTATTTTAATTAGTATGTTAATAGTTTTGCATTTTTTTAAACTTTAGATACTTGGATTTTATAAAGACATAGAATCTTGAGGCATAAAAATATGTTGGTGTTGCACTCAACTCGTTGAGAATTTCTTTGTTATTTCAAGGGAAAAAAATATAGAACTAAATATGTATTTATAATTTGTAAATACTTTAAATTACAATAGTAAATACTTTTCTCTATTCAACCAAAATTGCAAGGCATCCAATAACATAAATACCAATCCAATATACTCCTTTGCAACAATGTTTCAGTCTTCACGAACACTTCCCAAGCATATTTCAGATCTTAAAATGACTTATTACAACATATTAGTATAGTAATAAATCTTCCACTTTACCTTCTAGATGTGTGTTAAATCACTTAACATTTTTTTCTATATATAGAATTAAATATGTATTTATAATTTGTAGCAAATTAAATCAAATTAAAAATAGAAATTGTATAATTAAATAATGGTTTAATATTTTGTTTTACTCATTTGCAACAATGTTGCAGTTTTCAGGCACACTTCCCAAGCATATTTCAGATTTTATTACAACATATTAGTATAATAAATCTTTCACTTTACCTTCTAGATGTGTGTTAAATCACTTAACATTTTTTCTATATATAGAATTAAATATGTATTTATAATTTGTAACAAATTAAATCAAATTAAAAATAGAAATTGTATAATTAAATAATGGTTTAATATTTTGTTTTATGTTTGGATAGTATTTTTTATTTTTTTTATCTTTTTTGGATAGTATTCGGATGGAGGGCAACTCATCCACTAGTTAGAATAGCAATTGGTAACCCCAACAAACTCAACTAGATTTGAACCCATGACCTATGGTGTTCCCATTGGCAACATGTCTTTGGTGGATGTTTCAATCAATCCATCTAACCATTGGGGTCAACCTTGAGGTTTCTTGGATATATTTCGTGTGAACTTTCTACCTGAGAAATGAATTTGAAACATTAAATTACAATAGTAAATATGTTTCTCTCTTCAACCAAAATCACAAGGCATCCCAAGAACATAAATACCAATAGCTCAATACTTATAAGTGATTTAACACATCATCTTCTACTTTATTTGTGTTAAAGGCCTAGGAACTCACATCATTCGAGTATCTAGTGGCCTCTATAAGATATAGAATCCTCTTCCAAGCCTCCTCCAAGAGCTATATAACAAAATCAAGCCTTGGGAAAAATATGTACTATGGATTTAATCCTCTAGTGACTTCCTCTTTGGCCTAAGGGTTGGAAATTAAGGCTATTACAATAACCGTCAAATCAAGGCATGATTATCCATCAACTAGTTATCTCCAATGTGTATCTCCGTCATGGAACAACCAAGGGTAATCAATGCATAATGCACCCCACCTCACATGAAGCACACCCTAATCATGGTGTAAAATATTTTGGAGCAACCCCAAAAGATAATACCCCCTCTTTACTAGGAAATAGTTTCATGAACTCTAGTTTGCTCCCTTTAAAACTCAACCAAACTTACCATATACAAATCTAAACCTATTATAGTATCAAAATCAATCACCAACCTTTGCAAATGAATTTATCCCTAAACATCACTATCCTCCATCAAAGCTCCACACCTCACCTCCTTAAAACAACTAGAAGGATCACAAATAGAAGTAGTTCATGCAATATTCTTATTGTATCTCCTAGTAGGTGTAATCACCCTCATTAAATATTTTGGCATTACTACATGCATGTGTGTGTCATAAAATGTTTGAGTAAGTTATATTTCCTTCCTCCATGCTAGAGTAGAAGCTGAGGGCATATCCATCCTCATGATCTCCTCATCCACACATGGGTCTAATTTTTCTCTATCCTCTGAATCATCCTTTGGAACATAAACCTCCTCACCCCCTTTATTTGTTGATGGAGATACCTATGGTCTAGAAGACCTCATATCCTCATCAAACTTCACATATTGATTCGTCATAGTGTTTCATTATGATGGAATGTGGATTTTGTAAGATTTATAAGTCTCATTGTATCTAACAGAAAATGTTCCTATCACAACATCTCAAAACTTCCCTCTACTAGGGGCTTAACCACTTCTAAATTTGAAGGAGCATAACCTTGGATCATCAACAACCTGCCAAACTCCAACATCCTTCAGATCAAGTTCACAAGCCAAACTATTCAGATGCCATATCATGATTTTTTCAAGACATACTATAAATATGATCACATCTCCATACAAGACCAAGATAGATGGATTATATCTATAAAAAAAAGCAGAAATATTATCCATCTGCCCACATAGGGCCTCCAACAAAATATAAACATGGGTATCTGGCCCATGCACTTCAAAACATTTGGAAACTAAAGAAAAATATTCAACATGGTCAACTCCCTCTTCTTGAGAGGATATTCTAGTAACTAGAGCAAGAGTATCATCAAGGTCAACTCCCTATTTCTAAGAAAATCCAAAAACTTTGTCCTATTACTCTTCAATGCTTATATCAACTACAAACTTGGAATCAATCACTAATTCCACAATATTTTTTAACCTATATCCATGGCATCCCTCCATACATGCTCTACATATGTCTCCTTAAAACTAGAGGACTCAGCTTCCCATTGGTATGTACAAGTACTACAAAGATCAACAAGTAACCTGTAAAGGCCACTATCCCACACAACTCTATCCAAATTCCTTGGACATGCTGGACTACAATCACTATTAGTGCATTGACATTGTTCAAATGCAACTCTACATTGGTGTCATTCAAATGCAACTCTACATTGATGATCTTCCATACAAGATACTAAACAAGATTCTTTTCCAAACGAAGAACACACAAAGCATCATTCATCTCAATAACAACACCTTATGGCGTCTAGAAGAAAATGGATTCCTTTTCTTTCATAGGATATGTAGAATCATCACCCAAATAAACTCCCATTCCTCCTTGTCTCTCCTTAAACCCAGTAAATATTTTCTTGTCATAAGACATATATATTGATCATCCAACACTTGAAACGGAGTTAGAAAATAAAAAAGAGACCATGGATAAGGTGGTATCAAGCTAGGATGACAACTCATCCACTCCTTCTATAGTACTTGAATTCCCTGTAACTTGGTTATGTTGCTTGGATTTCCCCTTCTTCTTGGCTAGGCATTGACTAGCATATTGTCACAATTGGTGACACCTAAAACATTTTTTCTTACTCAAATCCACTTTACCTTGGCTAGATTCTTTATTCTTACCCTTATTGTATCCTTTCTTTCTTCCCTTCCTCATCCTCTAAGTTAGGGATAGGTCTTCTACTTCATTTTTCTTTGTTGAATAGGAATCCAATTTGATCTTTTCCTAGACAAGGTTATCCAAAATCCTCATAATTAGGAAAATTCTCATGAGCATGAACATCATGGAAAAAATATTTTCAAGATGAATAAATTACATTCAAGGTAATTAAAATCACTCATTATCCTCCACTCATATCCCTATGGAAACCAATTGATCTCTCGACTATGTGATCCCAACCAGATAGCCCACCACTTTATCTATGTTATTCACATAGATCAATGAAAGTTTGTTTCTCAAGATCATTTGTCTAGAGACATTGGAACTCTAGTATAAACCAACTAAAGCCTCATACATCAACTGACTAATCATCATCTTTTCAATGTGAGAGATCCTTCACTGAATCAAGAACGATTCTATTTTATTTGGCCTCCTTCTTATCATAAATGACCAATGGTGTTAGATTGATAGGTGTAATGATATCTTCCTCAATATGATCCCAAAGCCTAGCCTCATTCAAAAGAATTTGTATCCTACATTGAAAAGGTGCAAAATCGGAAGCACCATTCAACTTGTCATAGTGTCTAAGACCAAAATTAGTCATCCTTGGAAATATGAAAGACACTACAAAGAAAAATCAACAAGAAAACAAGTAGAACAACCCTTGTATGATTTAAGCACTTCTCTTAAGCACACTATGGTTTTATATCCAAAAATATGTAAATGTTCAAGCACCTATACCAAGTATGGAAAAACTGAAATACCCATCTCCTTCTTCAACAAGAGAGAAATTTCCATCAGATCAGGTCTGATATCATGTTGAATTTTGAGAATTTGACTTTTATTGCAATTTCAAAAATTTCACCTCGACCTTGAGGTTTCTCAAATCTATTTACCATGAAAAATTTTCCTTTGGATGAATCTGAAAAATTAAATCTTGATAACAAACATTTCCCATCTCTTCAACCGAAATCATAAGGCAACCCAACAATAAAACCAATCAAATGTTCAATGCAACAATGTTTCATCCCTTAGGGTACACTGCCCAAGCAAATTACATAATTGAAAATGAATTATTAAAACATATTATTGTTGCATTAAATATTCCCCTTTACCTTCTATATGTATTTTAATTCACTTAAAAATTATTCTCAATGTTATTTCTACTCAACATGCATAACTAGCAACAAAATATACTTAATGATGAATATAATATAAGTTGAAATGTAAATATGCAAGTACAAAAAGTTTTGATAGCTCGAAAAAATCATATATATTGATAATATGGAGTACAAATACATATCAAATCTCATTCAAGTTGGTGCAGGTCAAGCTCTTCTAACCCTAGCTAGGGCATTTACCAAAATAGAGACTACCCACCAACTCCTCCTAGCTAGGAATCCCTTCGAACTAGAGCTAATCACTCCACCAAAGATCCACAACAACTATGTATAACACACCAACAAGTCCTCCTCGGCACCTTCATAGTTTGCATCAAAAAATCCTACAATATAATCTCCTTATATCTACTCCACATCCATCACTCCAAGTAGTACTAGGGTTTCCAAATTCCACAAATCCCTAATCTTCTTCTCTAATAAGAACTACTAGATAAAGTGGCCCCTTTTCTCCTTGAGGTTTTATCTCAAACCATAGACTCCATTTTCTTCTAAGGGAAAAACTATAACCCTAATATTTCCTTGAATTTCCTCAAGATTCCTAGAG
>SNQJ01S0155285.1:0-22466 GCA_010110895.2 Picea sitchensis
TTCATATCACAAACAATTCTATGATATTGGATTTTGATTATAAGTGATATAACAAAAATGATTAAGCGTTTCTAATATGGATAATTAAAGTGCATACCATTCATAGTGTTTTGGACATTTTATAGTGGTAATGGTATTGAAATTGCATATTTCACAATTCACTTTATTAGATATTAAAACCTATCTAAACAAATATTCAATGTAATAGGGGATCTGATAAGATTATTAAGGAACTCTTTTGTTCTTTTTATTGTTTCTTGATACTTTGGTCTTCAAAATTATTTTTATTATTTTCTTCACATCTGTTAATGGTCATACAACGACACTTTTGACCTCCTCTTTTCACTATTTTATTAGATGACAACACCCTTGTCATAAAGTACACCCAAGTCAAAACTCTTTTCACCTTATACATTCCTTTGCATATATCCCACTACTAGCCCCATTGTATTTATTCCATAATTCATTCATCAATATCTCCCTCTCATCCTAAGAATGGTGCCATCAATATATATTATTCAATCTATTTCATCCACACTAAGTTTTCTCCTCTAGACCACAACACCTTGTCATAATGCTCCTTTATCACAACTTCATCTGCCCCATGCATGTTGCATTTTAGTACTAATCCAAATATAAAATGATTTATGACAAACTCAATTCATGATCCAAACTCCAGGGATTTCATTGAATCTGTTGATCTCACTTCTTAAGTATGATGGTATCATTGAGAATAAACACCTTGATTCATGGATTTGTAGTATGAATTCCTTCTTAAAATTAAACCATAAAATATATAAGTCTAACTATTTTACCTTTGCATAAAATCAATTAGAAGGTTTAGCACTGGATTTGCAATAGACTCATATTGAGACCATTGCACTTTTTAAAAACCCAAGTGACCACCCACCCAACCAAATCATTGATTAGATAGGATTGTTTCAAGCACTTCACAATCGTTTTCACCCTCATAGATATAGAACATATTTAATATGTCACTAGGTTCAACCTCTACAAGATCCATTATACTTGATTAAACAATACATTTCTTTAATTACCAAGCTCCGGCTCCATATCGACATCACTACCACTAAAAAGGTACTCATCCTTAAGTTCAAATCCATTTTATTAGATTATTTTCATCATGAAGTGTACTTGTTTAAGAGCCCCATGTTTTACAAGGATTTTCTCCTTTCCTTGGAAATGGAAATTAATCTAGCCACAATGTTCCCATTACCTTCCCCTGGTCATTATCCCCCTTCCTACCACTCTAGCTACTGATGCCACCATCACTAGATCTCTTCCCATTCATTTTTAGAATTGTATTTCTTCAATAGAAATCCCACACTCACACCCAACACACCTGAACTATGAACCATTATCCTAAAATGAATGCCTCACCAAACCCTAGGGTACTATGGTCTCATTCCACCCCTCTACTATGAACAAATGAGATAAGAACCATAATAACAAATAAAATAAGGTAACTATATAAAACCCTTGATATATTGCTTTATGTATTTTCTTGATCAAGGCCTTCTGATAGTTTTATAATAGGTCCACATAAAAATAGGTACCAAAATGAAAATAATAATGTAATATGTGCGTAGCTTGAAGGATGGAATAAATAGTAAATAATGCAATGCACATAGCTTGAGGGTTGAAGGTATGCAACTAAATAATAATGAATGAAACTATAGATCTAGGAATGTGTCTGCAAAGGAGTGATATTGGTGATGTGGTTTGTTAGTGTGTCCTTATGTTTCACATTAGTTCCTCTTAGTTTAGATTAGAGGTGTCCCTACTTTCCTCCCAAACTATAAAATATTCCAATAAGAGAGTAATAGGATGGTCAGTCTTCCATTAATGGGCATTCCCTAGTTTTAATTCCATGACCAAAAGCCAACCAAGGTCCATATCTAACCTGGATTACTCCTTTTCTTTTGTTTCAAACTTGTTCAAATGATGAGTGGACAGGTAACCCAATGTCAGATCGGTAATAACTGACCATGGTCTAACTTCATACTTAGACTATATCACATGTCGTATGTTACTCTAACTTTCTACTATGGAATGTGCTTATTAGGGGGGTGATTTTACTCTAGCACGTGGACTATGATCTAGAATGGTAAACATAGTATAGTCATAGCCCTTAGTCCAAGTCTCAACCTATATAATATGGATTTGTTTATGCATAACATAGGTTATATGAGTGACCTATATAATATGGATTGTTTATGCATAGCATAGGTTATATGAGTGGGAAGGATATTTTTATAATTTTGAGTAAGGTTAGTATGGGTTCGATGAAAACCCTAACATTGTTTTGTAATCAAACTTTATAACAATAATCAGAGTAAGAAACTTTAATGTAGTAGAAAGAAGACTAAGCAACTTGTAGAGGTGTCCCCACTTTCCTAGCAAACTAAAAAATAACATTCCAAGCATAATGTTTAATAGAATAGAGGTGGAGATAGATAGATGTCAAATAGATGGAAACAAAGACTAAATAGTTTTGCTAGAAATAGTACATTATCCATGTGAAGAGAAGGATATAGGGAGTCATATAGGTATAGAGTCAAGAAAGTTTGAAGGGGATATGTTTGGTGTGGAGAATACATGAACTATTGATGCAAAGAGAAATCCCATGTGGTTAAACTCCAATCACCACTCCCATGAATTCCAGATGTGGTGTAATAAAACTTATGAGGCTTTGTGGTGGCATGTTGGTAGTGTGATAAATAAGAATCTCCAAGAGGAAGTTTTAGTGTAACTATAAATTGAACTATTAAAGAATATGCTATAACTATTTAGTGTGTCATCCTTTCTTCTCAAGTTAGGAATGGATCTAGTGAGAGTAAAATCACTAAAAATATCATATTTCCATACTACGTGGGGCAGTGCAATAAGTGGCACTATAGGGAGAGCAGTATTACTGTTGGAGGTGTTAAATGGTTTGTATGAAAATATGTCCATGCTAAACCTATGTGAACCTTGGTGATGAAATGTTATGATAAAAAAATGTTGATGCATATATGTAGAGGGGTAGCTTGCCAAGTGAAAAGATTCATCTCTAAAAAGAAGGGGATAGATGATACATATGTGAGATATGGAACTAGTAAACTAAAGAAAAAAGGAGTGGCTCTAGGGAGAGAATTGTTTTTGAAAGAAATATACATCCATGATGAGTGTTGATCTACAAGAATCTATGGAATTGTAGAGGGATTAGCTTTTTTTGTTGAAGATTGAGTAGCTTATGTGAGTATATGTCTAATGGGAATGTCCCATGGTTATCAATGCTGGAGGAATGTGGAACATTATGTCAAAATGTTGTATTGGACCATAAGTTTTATCACTTCATGTGATACTACACAAACCAGAACTAAAATAAAAGTATGAAATGGGCCATACGTGCAAAAAATAATCCTCTGCATTTGGACAAGTGATAGTGAGAAATATCACCTCACGCATGCTTGGAATCATAAATCATGCCTCCCATAGAGTGTTATTGATACTTGGTGAAAGAGTTGTACTGTCTTCCTAAGTAGAGACCATGTGTAATAAACAATGTGTGGCATGTGTTGAGTTGTGTAGAATATCCAAACTAATATGATAAGTGTTGATGTTGTACTCATATTTTGTAATAGAAACTATTGGAGTGATAGTGATAAATGCTAGGGTGATAGTAAGATAATGTGAATGGGGTTGGTTGTGTTACATTAAGGAATCAAGACAAACCGTCAAATTGTGTATGGGATGTACTTTAGGAGAAAAAAAAGTGATGAGATTTGTCGAAATAGTAAAATAATGTCGCGACATTGTTGTGGTTGTAGAAAGAAACATAGTATTGTTGTTACAAGTTATATAAAGTTGAAGTGCTAGAATAGGTAGGTTGTAAAGAGATAAAATTTATATCTTATAAGAAACAACTGTTGTTTGAAAACATGCATTAGTTGTGTGTTGGTGCTGATGAATCCTATGATTTGGAACAAGCAGATTATGCCATGGATATGTTGGAATATATGATAGAAATTTTATTGTTGTAACAACTAAGAGCATGAAGGGAAGGAAGGCTCAAGGAGTATGCATGGATAGAGGAGATAATTAAAATAAGGGAAACAAAGGATGTTTATCATAGGTATAAGGGTATAGATATTACTTCAGTGTAGGGAAATGAAAAGGAAAAAGGTGGTTTTCTAGAGATGTTACCCATGTATGCAATGATAAAGAGCATAAATAGTGTGTCCAAAACTCATACTAATAGAAAAATGAGACTTGAAGGTGTGAATGAATGATATGGAGATACCAATCATTGGATTGAGTGGAATTACAAGAGAAATATATTGACGTTTCTCATTCGATAGATGTAAGTGGAACATAATATCTCTTTCCATAAAATGTAGACCTAGAAGAGTCCACCAATGGCCACATATTATGCTAAGTTGTATGTTTTCCTCCTTTCCTTCCAACTCTATAGGCTACTAGTGAAACATTTTTGTGTTTGCATTACGAATTAATATTTTTTCTTAAAAACACTTAAAGTACGTCAGTATTCCGACACCCCCTCGTCGCACTTCGATGAACTAAAATGTGGACGATATAGAGAATTCGTTGATGAATGGATTCTTTTTCGTCTACCTTCTGATGAACATAAATTCTATATCGTCACACTTTTGATGAATGAAACATGGTCGATATAAACAATTCGTCGATGAATAGTTTCTAGTTCCTCGTACTTCCAATGAATAAAACATAGCTGATATAGATTCTTTGTCAACAAATAATTTCCATATCGTATGACTTCCGAAGAATGAAACATCGCTAATATGGAAAATTACTCGAACAGTGGTTGCACTCATTCGTCTCACTTCCAATGAATCAAAACCTCAAAAATGAGATGACCATTTATATCATTGTAGAATTGGGCCTTCAAAGACACATGTTTCTTAAAGATGTCAGAAGTGAGATGACTAGGATATTCACCGAAAGTGAGACTGTACCTGAATCGACGTTTGGGGGGGTCAGGTTTTGTCGAGATCCCGATAACCGTACGTCAACATTAAAACCAAAGTGCCCCTGGAAAATGACCCAAATTTACTAGTGAAGGGATCCTCTCCTGTTTACTTGCCTCTTTGAGGGGGAAACCTCCTAATAAGCTATCACTCAAAATATGATAATTCTTCTTGAGCTCCATTAAATTTATTGAACCCTTTTATATAGTGCTACTAGCCACCTAAGAGAATTCTAGAGAAGGAATATTCTAATAATTCCTCTTACATTTATGTTATTCATATCAATATATCTAACTACAATAATGGGACTTATTTAATAATATAGTAGACATAGTCATCCTTAAATTAAATGAACTCCACTAATAATACATAACCACATTGCCATTGGGTACCTCCCTAGGTACCCTATATTACCTATGTTCAAGCATGATATTTTGGATAAGTTTTAGGAATTGCATAGGAATGAATCTTGTAACATTTTGGAAAAGGAGAAACATGTGTAGAAAGAAGCTAGAACATTTTTAAGAGTCAACGCGTGAGAAATGAAATTTAGTTAGAATGTTTGGGACATTTTTTCCACTTTTTAACCATGTTGTAACCGACTTAGCCCTAATAGAATACTATAAATATTTAATACATTTTTGGGTAGAGGGAGGAGGTAAGTAGAGTGAATAATTGTCTAGTGGATCATATTATTGAGTGGTTTGGTTGAGTTCTCGAGTATGAGTTGAGTTGAAGATCAATAGGGAGGTATGTGTGCACTATAGCATAGAACGACTTGGGAATGTTTTTGTTTTTACTGAAGAACATTGCATGAGTGCAGTGTGCATGAATGTAACAAATATTATGAATGAATAAATATGAATCCAATCGGTGTGGAGGTATCTCATCTAGCGGTGAACCATGTTAAATTCTTGTGTTGTGATTTGTTGTGATGTGTTTTGATGTGTTTTCTTATTCGGGTTAATGTGCCCATAAATGAATGGTTAATATGAATATGTTATATCTATTATATGGTTCTGCGTATATCATGAATGCTTAATGAATATGTCATAAATCGTAGTATGGATATGGTTTCACACATAACACATAATAATGGATGTTAAGTAAATAGTAAGGAATGAATTCCGCATATTTCCCCATGACTACGAAAGCCTGGTTCCTATAGTCCCCATAGTTACCATGTGTGAGACTTCTCATGCTTGTGGGTGATGTCAAAAGGGCCAGTATCTTGGGAATTGTTGGTGAATTAATTATTTATGTTGGGTCTTCCTACTCCATGCCAAAAAAATGGTTCTATTGTTGGGACCAAATCTGTGAATGAGGTTAATGTGGAGGCCAACTAAGGAGGAGATTGGAGAATGGTTGAACACTTAGGATTTTTAGTTTTCAGTATATTAGAATGAAAACCAATGAATCAACATAGAAGAATGGTTACAAAGGTTTGTCTTTACATATTTTCATGAAGCTTTCTTTGCAGATTTCCCAAATGTGTTAGCAGAGTGGATCCAAAGATTTGTTGAAAAGATCAGAAGATATCGCACTTAGGATCTAAAACATTGGATTCCTAAGTTAATATGGGAACTTAATACTATAATAAATAATGATGCAGGAGCATCGCCATCGGCATTCAATGATATTGAGTGGAGGATGAATTAGCATGCAACACACACATACATACTAATTTGAATTCCAAAGAGAGAGAATCACTTTAATATTTTTAAAGTATTTTAATTAAAGGCCCCATAATAGTTTTTAAGATTGAGCCATTGTATGAGCTCCAAGAGATGTAATTGATTTTAATACATGTAGAATTTTACAGATCTTGAGCATCGACTCATATCTAAATTGTAATATCTTATTTTTTGTAATAAAGTATTCATGGTAAGATGCTTAAATGCGATATGAAAGCACTAAGACAGTCTGGATGGAAGGCTTGAAAATCCCCTCATGTATAAATATATGTAATCTATGCCCAAATTAGGCTGTTGAGGTCATTGTAATTGTTGTTGAAGTCTATTTCCATTTCTGTTGAAGAGAATTACAGAGAGTTGCTACAGAAACACTTGTTATGTTTGTTGAAGGAATATAATAGAGGAAATTTGCTTCACATGTCTGAGTTTTCTTATCTCTGAGTTAATTGGGTAATGTTATGATATTTTAATTTATGTGCATATATGCATGTGTGTGCATTTTATAGTTGAATGAATGAACCTTTTATGTTCTATAAGTTTCAATTGTTTCTCTCTTGAAATCTGATAAAACAAAGAAGCTCTGATACTAATTGATAAAACAAAGAAGCTTTGATACTAATTGATAAAATATACATAATAACAACAAGATGATGGAAAAAGCATACTAGCCAACACTTTAATTTATTCACTCCAATGTTACATATTTATAGTATAATGGGTGATTCCACCTCATAGAAATATTTGATGTAGATCCTAAAATCATGCATGATTACTAGGCTAGGAGATATTAACTAAATCATTAGTCATCACTTTAGGATATATTACTAATATCCTAAATGATTAATACAAATATAGGGGACAATTTAGACTTAGTGATTGGTAAAGGTATGTCATAGGCTAACAATCCCCCCCTCAATCACAAGTTTGATCAATAATACCAGCAATACAACATAAATTGGTATGAATTCCAAGTCTTCATACTGAAACTCATGTGTTGAGCCTCAACAAAGAACTGCTTGAAAAAAGTGCCAATATGGATGTTGAACTTGTTCATATGAAATGAACTGGAAAAGAGATGACATATGTAAGTGAACAATTGCAATATCTGAACATTTCCTGATTGCTTGGCAATTTGATAATTTTTCCAAGTAGTTGAGCTAGAAAAATCTAATGTCTTCTACTAATTGGTGAACATGTAGTATCACCACTCTACTATTAGTGTATCACTTAAGTTCTCTTTGAATATGTGGTTTGGGATAAGCACTGACCAATTGATACCATGTATCTGATCGTTTTTGGATAACCACTAACCAATCTTGACACTTTTAGGTGTCCAACAACATCCCAATGTATATTGTGTATGATTCAATTGCAAGTCATTGAAACATAATCCTACCAAAGTCTTCCATCTATGGAAAATATCACTATGTAATCATGTGAGCCAGTATGCATGCAATTTGTTTACTTAATGTAAAATCCAATCTGATGAGAGAAAACCAATAGAATTGAATCAACTGCTAGTCCGACACATCCCTAAAAATGCCTAACAACTCAATCAAATTCCAAGATGCAATGCAATATGATCCTCTTGTCCTATGCTAGGTTGAATGGCCATCTATGTGAAGCAAACATCCACATCATTGATCTCAAAATCAAAATCAACATCCCAATTATGTATGATTCATCTTAAACTTATTGAACCATGATTTTGCTAAAGTTTGTCATCTATAGATCCTAGTTTCCCATTTGGAAAATTTCATTCCCACCTGTCATACTTGATGTTTGTTGTTGTCAAAACTTTCTATATGACAACCAATTCCAATTCCATCATCAATTCCCCCCTTTTTTAGTTGAAAGGAGAGACCACAAGTCATTTCATGAACCATCATCACTAGAATTTTGAACTCCCCCCTTAAGGTGCATGAATGTTTCATCATTGTACTCCCTCCTTCTAGGCTCAAGAGAGTACCATACTTGTTCCATCTAAGTAAAACACAAAATGGGCATGCTGAAAAAAACCACATGTTATCTCATCTCGTGAGGGCCATGCTCAAAAGCTATGCCATAAGGGGACCACTTATGTGATGTAAAAAAATGTTATGTGCTACAATATTGGTATTTACTCAAGATTATATTATACAATAAGGCTTATATAATCTCTTTGTTTTCTGTGACCACTGCCAAGGATCAATCCACTCATAGTGAATATTCAATCTTGCAGGTTTCTTCATTGTTGAACATATGTCTGAAGAATTGTTATGTTTTCCACAATGCTGGAAAGGATGGAGATCAAAACATTGATTCTCCTTGTGACCAACTCAATTTCAATGTTGGCACTTATCATTTTGATGTTGAATTGGAACATGTGAAAGTGAATCTTCTTGAAGGAATCCAACACTTTAGAACTGGATTGGTTTTGAATAATCAAGAATATGGAAGGTAACTTCCTTGTCATATGAAAGTCCTCTTCTATTCTTTTTGTAGATGATTTCTTCCCAAGGTCTGATGATGGGCTTGGAAATATTATTCTGAATCTATTTCTTTGAAATTTGTGGAAGTTGATTTACTACATGTTGTTGCAACATTGAAAGGTTTTCTTCACTAAAATCAAAAGAAAACTCTTGAAATGTAGGTTTATGAATAACTTCATATTTGTCTTCATCTAGAGTTGTCTTACTCAGTTTCTCCTTCACTGATTGTTTTTCATCATCATCATCATCATCATTATAGAGAGGGTTGTTCTAAACGAAAACTAGTTCGTAATAGTTCAATAGCTATTAACTTTTGAGATCCCTGATGTCATCATTCAATAGTTGGGATGGAGATTGAAGAAGTCTAACTTTAACTTAAATCACTTGGAAACAAGTTAGCACTGATTGAAGAGCTTCTTTGATCAATATCATTGTGTTTTTTTAAGTGGTGTTTATTACAGTGTTCAGTAACTCTAATAATTCTAGATTTCGATTCATTTCAAAACACTTAAAACAGGTCTCCTTGTGCAAGTAGATATTGAATACAATTTGACTCGACAAAAGAGAGATTCTTTGCAACTCACTCACTTGAATCACTCTCTTTAACTTCACCCTCACTTGATTTGGTTTCACGCTCACTTGTACTCACTCACTTGAACTTTTCTTTCTTTCTTCCAAGAAATTGAGGGTGTCAGATACTACTAAAAATGCACCCAAAATTTGACATTTACAATGATTTGGGTTTCAACCACTCAACCTATAGACTCGAGAATAGAATGACACAATCAATTTGTGGGTGTCGGGTTCAACCGATAATGCACCTTATGAAAAATTCAATTCAACTCAATTTAATTACACTTACAAAGACACTATTTCAAGTACAAATCAACTTGATCAAGTAATATTACAACAAACATTGTTTGAAAGTTACAATTTAACTTCAAATACTCCATGGTGTGTTGAGTTCGAAATATTTGATTTATCCATTGCTCATGTGGTTGATGAATTGAATGCTTGAGAATGTTCTTCACATATGCTTGATCATATGTGCTTTCTTGTCATTAATTTATGTTCCTAAATTTTATTTCTTTTTACTCAATGTATGATGCGTTAAATGATACATTACAAATGTGTTTATGTCAAAACTAGAAATTAAACTATTGGATTATTAAGAGGGGGGGTGAATTAGTAATAGAGTAATTAAATCCTTTTTAACCATAAAATGAAATTGTTATATCAATATATCATTATCATCCAATTGTTTCAGAGTAAATAAACATTGAACAAATGATAATTCATACACATACACAATACACCGATGTTTTTATGTGGAAACCCAAAGTGGGAGAAAACCACAAGACACTTTTTCTTATATGTCTTTAAGAATTACATTCATTGGAAGCACCAAATTCCTTTGTTTTCCAGTTGTAACTGGAAGTAGGCTCCAACCACTTAGTTTCTTAGGCTACAACCTGAGGGAATCTCCAACTCTCCAATTCTATGGCTACAACCTTGTATGTTCTACGTCTACAACCGAAAGCTAGATACAAACACATGTCCTTGCCCCATCCAACTGCCCTGACATAGAAGTAGAATGATGGAACCACTATCACACTATCACTATGAGGTATACTGTTGTAAACCTATACCAATCAACCAACACAAAACAACCTGTACCAAACAACATGTAATCAACCTGTACCATAAACATGTGCATCAATCATGCACCAACCTGTACCTCAACCTGTACCATCAACGAGTGAATCAATCATGTACCAAATATGTACCAATCATGCATCAAATACACATAAACTATAACTCATCAAGATGTACCAACATCATCAACTATACACCTCATGTATGTGCCAACTCATCAACTACTTGTCTCAATCATGTACCCAACATGTACCTCAACCAAAATCCCTCATCAATTTCAGCATCCAAATATGATTTGTAACTCTGTAGTATACCTAGTGTATATGATCACATACCTTCATAGATTTCTTAACTTTAATAACAAGAGACTAACATTTTCATCAAAATTTACTTTAGTCTCACATGACTAATTTTGGTTTAGTCAACAACCCTAACTTGAAATAATCATAACTATGTACTTGTAATGAATAAATATCTGAAAATAGTACACAATGTTCTTTAGTTTCTTTAATGGAATTCCTCCAGGTTTCACTACTTGGAACCTCCTAGAAAATGAGTTATAGAAAAAATGACATACCTTGTTGAATTATGGCTTATTCTAGAGAGAAAAATTGTAGAGTGTGCCCCAAACGAAATATTTGTTATATGGATTTGAAAATGGTACACAACATACTACAGACTATACTCTAACCAATACATTTGATCTTACTAAATTTGGATCTGTTATGAAGAAGTTATGACATTTTTACCCGAAACACATGTTTTAGACTAGTTACAGGACTAGCCACAAACCCTATTTTCCACAGAGTGTAACTCCAAAATAGAATGACCCACAATATGAAATTTTTATCACAACTACTTGGATATGTTTCCTCGACGGGCTCTAGATTTCACAGTCTGAATCATTCAATAAAAAAAATTATTGTGAAAATGGTGAGATGACCTGTAAATAACATACCTTAGAAAGCATCATCAAAAGAATTTGTCCTCCCTTGAATTTCGGCCTTCTTTATGTCAACTTCCCTCTAAAATTCGTCTTACATATCCTTTGGTTACCTTAGTCATTGTATATTTTAAATATGATCAAGTGTGATTAAATAAAGGCTCTTCCCTCTTATTTACACTTCTATGTAGCTTCCTCAAGGGTTTACCTTCTAACCATCTTAAACCACTATCCTTATTTTAGGGCTAACCCACTTCTAACCACTTTTCCACTTAGTAACTTATCCATTAAATTTATTATTTAAATAATTTATTTTGTATCCACTTTGACTTACACTTTTATGTAGCTTCCTCAAGGGGTTACCTTCTAACCATCTTAAATTACTTTCCTTATTTTAGGGCTAACCCACTGCTAACCACATGTCCACTTAGTAATTTATCCATTAACTTTATTATTTAAATAATTTCTTTTGTATCCAATTTGAATTATAATACACACATCCCTTCACTTTATTATTTAAATGATTTCTTCTTTGCAACCACTTTGACTACTTTGACCTTTTGGGGTTTCTAGATGACTCATGATGGTTGTCCAACTTCACATGGCCATAAGTCTCTAACCATGAGTATTTATGTGACATTCCACATACCACCACAAATGGAATGACATATAATATCCATATAGTATATTCTTACCTTCAAATATATTAAAACACATACCATTGTACATCAAACAAACTTGGATCCATTACCCAAACCTTTGTGCTACCGGAATTCGCTACCAGACTTTATTCAAGGGTTGACATTAATGACAACCAATCCAAATAATCAACAATATCCCCCTTTGGCATTGATGGAAACACTCTCATGCAACATTGAATCCATATCACTCATCCTCCCCATGTGACCATTGCTCTGCCTGGAACCATACCTCTGTTCTCTTTCTCCAAGCATTTACCTTTGCATCTGATAAATCTCTTAACATTTGTAATCAATGGCAAACATATATTTCCATCCGGAGCTTCTCCCCCTGACTAAAATGTTCTTGAAAATGATCTCCCAACCTCAAATGTCCTATTTATGGTGCTTCCTTGTGTAAATCTAAGACATATAAGATAATCATTCAAAATCATTCATTTTGGAGTAGAAATTACTTCAAGTCTCTAGCGAAGATACTCAAAGGCTTCTTGTGGAAGTGGTTTTGTAAATATGTCTGCCACTTGTTCTTTTGTTCCCACATATTCAACTATGATATTATTCTTTGCAACCTGTTCTCGTAGAAAGTGATACTTGATTGGAATGTTCTTCATCTTGGAGTGCATCACTGGGTTCTTCGAGATACTGATGGCACTTGTATTATCACAATAGATTGGAATGGGCTCATCATACTCAACCTGTATATCTGTCTGTGTTTTTTTTATCCATAGAACCTGTGTACAACATCCTGCTGCTAAAATATACCTTGCCTCGTCTCTAGATAAAGATATTGATGATTTTTTCTTGCTTAGACAAGATACTAAACACTCAACCAAGTAGAATGTTTCTCCACTGGTGCTTCTTCAGTCATCAATGAAACTTTATGAATTTTCACCTATGTAGGAAATACATGATATATCATTTCCTTTTGGATACCATAATCCAAACTCTTTTGTTCCTTTGAGATATCTGAAAATCCTCTTCACTGCTAAGAAATGTGATTCCTTTGGTGTTGCTTGAAATCGTGTCACCTATCCAACTTCTTGCATTACATCTGGTATGGATGTTTTCACAAATAGTAAGCTACCAATAATTGACCTGTATTTCCTCTGGTCTGTAGACTTTGAATCATCATCTTTGCTCAATTTTCAATTGGTTTGCATAGGAGTAGTAACTGGTTTGCAATCTTCCATTCCAAACCTCTTTATCATTTCTTGATATACTTAGTTTGAGAAATAAAAATTTCTTGGTTGATTTGACATATCTGAAGACCCAAAAAGAAGGATAGTTCTCCTAGTAATTACATTTCAAATTCATTCTGCATATCTTTTGCAAATTTCTGGCTTAACCTGTCAGCATTGCTACCAAAAATAATATCATCAACATAAACTTTAATTAATGAAATACTATCTTGAGTTACCTTGATGTAGAGGTTGTTATCTTCACTTCCTTTTCAGAATCCTTCCTGTCGTAGATAGTTATCCAGTCTAGAGTACCATGCTATAGGAGCCTATTTTAGACCATACAAGTCATTCCTCAATTTGCACACATAATCTCCATTCTCTCACAACTGAAATCCTTTTGGTTGTTCAATGTAGACTTCTTCTTCAAGTTCCCCATTCAGAAAATATGATTTCATGTCCATCTGATACACTTTAATATTATTGGAGCATGCATAAGCTAAAAGTAATCGAATTCCTTCCACTCTGGAAACTGGGGAAATGTCTTTTCAAATTCAATTCCTTCAACTTGTGTGTATCCGTTACATACCATTCTAGCTTTGTTCTTTGTAACCTATCCATATTCATTCAATTTATTTCTGAAAAAACACTTTGTACAAATCACATTCTTATTGTTTAGTCTTGGAACCAATTCCCAAGTGTCATTATTCTCTATTTGATCTAATTCTTCATCCATGGCCTTATTTTAGAATTCATCCTTGTTGGCCTCTTCAACACTGTTTGGTTCAATCATAAATAAGAGTGTTAAGTGCATTTGTTTTGGTGAACATATTCTTCTTCTAGTATCAACTCCTGCATCTTTGTTTCCAATAATATGATCTAAAGGATGATTCATCTGTACTCGTTTGCTAGGTGTCTTTAGAGGCACTTGATGAACTTTTGCTTATACTTTTGTTTAATCCTCTTCATCTTCCCCTTCTACTTCTTCTTCTTCTGCTTCTTCTTCATAAAGTTGTTCCATTGATTCATTTTCTTCTTCTTTTAATTCTCGTCCACTAGTTTCATCAATTTTTACATTGATTTTTTCCACAACTTTCTTCAACCTCATATTGCAACAGTTGTATTCTTTCCTTGTACTTGAGTAACCAACATGTACTCCTTTGTCCACATGAGAGTGAAACTTTCTCATTCTTCCATCTTCTCTTTTGATGTAGCGTTTTCTTCCAGATACTCTGAAGTGATTCACATTTGTTGGTCTTCCTTTCCATAGCTTGTGGCAAGTTTTGTTAGTGTTGCTTCTGAGAATTACTCTATTTTGAATGTGAATTGTTGTATGCACTGCATGTGTCCAAAAAATATTTTTCAATTTGGAAGCCATTAGCATTGTTCAAGTCATTTCCTGTACTTTCATGTTATTTCTTTCAACAACTCCACTATGTTGAGGTGTCCTAGCAATGAAGAATTGCCTTTTTATTACGTGCCTCCCGCAGTAGTCCATAAATTCCTTTGAAGTGAACTCTCCTCCATTATCATATCTCAAACATTTTTTTTTGAATTCATTTCATTTTAAACCATTTCCTTGTAGACCTTGAATTTTTCAAAAGCTTCTGAATTATTCCTAAGAAATCAAATTGCAGACATTCTTGTATAATCATCCACTAATAAAATAAAGTATTTCTCACATTTTAAACCCTTTGTTGTAGTTGGTCCAACTAAATCAGTATGCACAATTTCTAGTGGTATTGTCATTGAATATTCTCTTGATTTGAACATGGTCTTTGTTTTCTTTCCTTGTTGACAATGCTTTCATAAAGTGTTGTTTGGTTTCATGATCCGGGGAATTTGTCTAAGTCCTTCTTTTTTGTTGAATTTAACAAGGTTATAAAATTGTATGTGACCCATTCTTCTGTGCCATAGCTATCCTTCATCTTCCTTTCCTAGAAAACACTTTTCATTTCCAACTTCACTTAATACATATATGTTGCTTGAAGCTCTTGCAATTATTGCAATCAATTTTCCTGAACCTTATTTTCATATCTCTCACTTCTGTGAATCGAAAGTAATTTTATGACCTTGGTCATACATTTGACTCACACTTAGAATATTATGTTTCATATTTTATACTAGTAGAACATTTTCTTCCATAGTATTCTTGTTTCCAATTCTGATTGTGACTTTTTCCAATGATTCTAGTTGAATCGTCATTTACGAAGGAGACTGATCCATGTCTTTCCTTTCTTAATGTAAGAAACATGTCTTTATCACCTGTCATGTGTTTTGAAAAACCAATGTCAAAATACCAACCAGATTTCTTCTGCTTATCTTGTAGAGCAAGTGTGCATTCTTCATTGTTATACTGATTATGATTTCTTATCCATGTTCTCTTCTGAGGTTCATGTATGTGACTGTTTTTGTTACGTTGTGGTTCTCTAGAAGGGAATGTCATTCTACAATATTTGTCCATGTGTCCAAAGTTGTTTCACTTGTAGCATTCCACTTCACTTCTCAATGATTCAAACATGTTGTAGCATCTTCTTTGTGTTTCACTAGGCCTTCTTGGATAGCCATTTTGTATATGTCCTTCAAATTTTTTTATGTTCCTGCTATTAGCTCTGCAATTTACAACTTTATGTCCAAAATTATTGCATGCATAACATAAACCACAAGAGATAGTTTGATAACTCTAAGTTGAATATCTTATGAAAGGATTTACTCTTATGAATCCTTATTCTTCCAGATGATTATTTGTTTTTTTCATTCATTGATTTTGAAGTCTGAGTATTCTCTATGGAGGAGTGTCCCTCTAATTTTCCTTGTACATCTTCCCATCCCCTTTGATTGTTTCTGCATAAATTTTTGGATATGTTTCTTATTATGTTGCTTTGCATCTTGATCCCTTTTCTATTTGATTGTATCCAAGTCCATACTTGTCATGATAATACTTTTGACTATTGATAATGTCATCCAGAACTTTTAAGCTGTTCTGCATATTTTTCTTTTGAATATCCTTTCTCTATGTGACAATCTCTGCTTCCAAATTTCCAATGATCCTGTCTCTTTCTTCTAACTGTTCTTTGATTTATTCTTCAGTTATTTTATTTTCTTCTATTTCAACCTTCAATTTCATGATCATTTGTTCTAGTTCTTGAGTATCTTATTTCATTTATAGTTCTACTTGTAGCTTATTGTTTTTCTTATTTTCTCTTCTTATGACTTCTATGGCACTAGAAAATTCTTCTCGGTAGTCAACTTTTACCTCTTCATATTCTTCTTCGGTGTCTTATTTATCAGAGTCTTCTATTTCCATGAAAATAACTCTTTATGTTTCACTATCACTGACTTCATCTTCATCTGATGAGTAGATGTCCTTTTTGGTGCCTAAGCTTTTCTTGAAATCTTTCTTTTTGGTTCTTTTTCCGTTATATGTTTGTTTTCTATTGGAGAAATGTTCATCATTCCTCTTATTTTTCTTATGAGGACATTTGTTAGACAAATGAATAATACTGTAACACCCTGTTTCCCCCAGTCTCTAAAAAGAACTATTTTAGCCAAGAACTGTGGCAAACTCAAAAATGTGAATGTGTGATGTCAATGGACATTGTGAAAAAGGTTGATGAATGTAAATAATATTATGAATATATATACTGTGGGACTATTGAGAGGGGATATGATGAAAAAGAGACGACGATGGTTGGAGAAAGGTGGTGGAAGGCACATGGAATGGTGGCGTTAACTTCCACTGAAACCGATACTGTATTTGGACTTCACTGGCCCGGAGAACAAAGAGTGGCTTGCTAGCCCCAAATTAAATGACTCATCAGGTTGGTAAGTAAAGCGCTCATCATGAGTAATTAGAGATGGGGGTGAACCGCCCATCCATAGAGTCCTCAGACCTGACCATTGCGAGGAAAATTGTGCCACACACAATCTCGTCGAAAGGACCAAAGGAAGGAGAGTGTGGGATCAGGGGAAGACGCAAGGGAAAGAGGAAGAAAAAGAACTCTGGAAAAATACAGAGTGAGTGATAGTAGAGAAGAAGGAGAGTAACCTTTGTTCTCGGTCACTAGCAAACATAGACGTGAGGGAAAGAGGAAGAAAAAGAACTCTGGAAAAATACAGAGTGAGTGATAGCAGAGAAGAAGGAGAGTAACCTTCATTCTCAGTCACTTGCAAATAGAGACGCAGTCTCGCAACATCATGGTCTTAGCTCAGGGGTGGCTAGTGGTAAATCTGTTGGGAGTCGCTGAGCCTATGGTTGGGTGGAAACAAGCACCCCTCTCAGTAGTTGCAATCACGTCTGGTGTTATTTCTGATAAGAGTTTTACATCTTGCATCCTGAAATGTATATTCCGGCATTTATGATCATCTTGCATATTGAAATTTATATGCTGACATGTATGTTGATAGTCTATGCAGTTTATGAATGGTTTGAATATAAGACTGTTTGTGTGGTGTCTTTCTCAGAAATGGTGGTTGCATGGTTTTATTGGAAGGGCCACGTATGGCTTATGTTTATAGATAGATTTATCTGTATATACACATATTGAATTAATACAGATTTTCAAGTATGCTCTCAGGAGATCTATTCCTGTGTTTGCCCTACCTGATGCCTTGGATAGATTTCCTCATGAAGGCACCCTTTCGAGACCACTTCCTTACTTTCAAGAAGACCTTACAGTCTGGTCTTCAAAACTTGGTGTAAATTACCTAACGACCTGAAGGAGGATGTTATAGTTTAATTCTTAAACTCTTGCACAAGGGAGAATGGTCCTCGTAGATCCAAACATTTTGGCATTTTGGTACCCGGAGTACCCAAGGGCAAGTCCCCTTATACTCGTAAGTCCTGAAACCCCGACTTGTGAAATCTCTAATTATTAGTGTGGGGGTAAATTAAGAGTTTTCGGAGTTTCGACACTTGAAGTATCTAGGTGCGAGTTTTCTTTTACTCGCGAGTCCCAAAACCCCAATTTATGAAATCCCTAAATGGCATCTTGTGGTTAAGTATCGATCGATGGATGAGATCCTGTCAAAATATCTAAGGTCACTCGTGACCATTAGATTGGAGGAAGAAACGAGGGTGTTAAATGCCTCAAACTCGTTCTTTTATCTTCATGAGTAGCTGAGGAATCGGGACCATAGATCCCAAGATCCATGGAGGTTACCTGGACCATCCATTTGTAGAGGACACGTGGATTTCGGTCGGCGTTTCAGCACCTAGGAGACCAAAGGGAAAGAACCCTTGTCTTCGTAAGCCACGAAATCCCAGTAAACGAAACCCCGAATCATTTTAAGTGTGAATAAGTTTGAGAAAGGTGAGATTTGATCGTGACCGTTGATCATCCTGAAAAGATCATAATGGTTGATCGCGGGTAAAGGTCGCAGCCATCCATCAAAGGGAAACGTGGCTGCCAATCAACATTTCAGTGTTTTGGCACCTGGGAAACCAAAGGGCAAGAACCCTTGTCTTCACAAGTCGTGAAAGTCTGGTACCCAAAACCCCGATGTGCTCTGTGGTAGAAAAAAGGAGTCCCGAAAGGATCTAGATCGTCCATCGAAGGAGACGTGTGGTGAGCAGTCAGAGTTCGGGGAAAGCTCCGAAATCCTGTGGACCATTGGATCCAAATCTTCGAGGACTGTTGATCTCCTACACGAATCCCCATATTGAGATTCGGGGATTGGAGTGAAAAGAGTTTTTGATTCATTACATCATGAAATCTCGATTCATGAAACTCCAAAAAGATATGAACTATTGGATCCAAGACATTGCGAGTCGTTGGATCTCATACAAGAACTCGAGTATCGGGTTTCGGGGTTTGAAGAGTCGAAAGACTTGACTCTCTTGCATTTCAAACTACCGATTTCTGAAATCCCGATATGGCTAGGACCGTCGGATTAGCTGAGGATTATAGATTTTGATCTCTCTTTTGAGGGGAACTTCAGTGATTACAGAGTTTTGAGGATTTGAAAGGGAGAGGAAGAGACATCACATTGCGTTTTCCCGAATCGCAAAAATCTGGTAAGGGCTTTGTCGATTCAGTGCATGGTCACAGAACAAGGTCACATGGACAAGACCCAAGTGGGGAGCTTGTCACTTGCCAGCCCTTTCGAGGTTCTACATTTCGGCATTTCAGGGTTTGCAAAGTTGAAAGACTTGACTCACTTATATCACTGAGTCACAAAATGAGAAAAGGTGCCCAGTTGTTTGGCCAATGGTCATAACCGACGATCACATGGAGGTGGAAAAGGGAAGAGATAGCCTGTGCTAAGACCCCATAATCATTTCATGGATTTTCATCCTCGATAAATAGGCGAAAAATTTACTATGCCTTATTGGGTGTGTGACAAATTGGTATCAGAGCATGGTTACAACACTCGGCCTGCTTGGGCTCATGAACAAGTTGCGCAGAAGCTCCATTCGGAACACTCCTAAAAAGAGTAAACCCCCCTATCTTAACCTTCCTAATCAAAAGATGAAGTTAAGAATGAAAAACCCCTATTGTGTGTGTGTACATGAGAAAATATGAATTATGTACTGGGTATAAATAAATATATATATTGACTAACAACCAACATTTTTCCTTTTGCACACAAGTGGAAGATCAACTGTGGAAAATTATCAACGCATAGTATGGTGACTAACCATGAAGTGGGAGAGGGCTCCCACAATAGAGACGAAGATTCTGATGAAAGGAGGGTAGTAGGGACCCATCCAGATCTAGCTGAGATTTTCAGGAGTCTCATGGTCGAATTACAAATATGCAAGGCTGACAATGAAAGGATGATGAAAGAACAAGAAAAGCAAATAGAAATTAATTCAGTTTTACTGCAGAGTTTATCCGATCTACAACGAAAAATGCAGCATGAACCTGAAAATTAGACACATGGTCATATCAGTGGCAACACTGAGAGGAGCACCTCGAAAAGGGTCCACCCCAGATGTAAAGGACAAGCATCGGATGATTCCTCTGAAAAGGAAGATGGCGATTCAGAGGGCTCTTCTAGAAGCAGAACCAGTTCCTATTCTCGAAGGAAATAGAAGAATCAAAAGTATTCCAAAGTTCAAAAATTTGAAGAATTCAGAAAGTCCAAATCGCCCTCCTTTGACGGTGAAATAAATAATGGAGAGGAAACAGAGGCTTGGCTGCTTGGACTAAAGAAATATTTCAGAGTCCATGATTTTTCAGAAAATTTGAAGGCCCGAGTGGCCACCTTCGACTTGAATGGAAAGGCTTCCATTTGGTGGGAAGACCTTAATAATGTGAAAGGGGTTCATGAAGAGGACTTGTCCTGGAAACAATTTAAGAAATACTTCCGGACGAATTATTTGTCGGAAAAATGTTTCGACGAGAAGACTAAAGAGTTTTATGAACTCAAACTAGGACAACTCACTATAGAAGAATATGTCAACAGAGTCCTTGATTTTTTTAGGTATGTACCTTATATAAAAGAAGAAAATGCAAAGGTGCAATGCTTCATCAGTGGGCTACCCAAAGACTACCATATCATAATTGAATTTGATGAGCCAAAGACCCTAGAAGGCACTATTCAAAAGGCAACCTATTGTCATGAACAGTTTGGGAATCGAGTAGAACCTTGTGAAGGATGGAAAAAGAAGAATAGTTCAATATTTCAGAAAAAGGGAATTAAATCCCTAGGGTTTAAGAACTATAAGAAGAACCCAAGAAGGAGCTTCCCAACCTGGAGTATGCACCAACAGAATTTTCCCTCCTTGAGCAGAAATAAAACTTATGGACCCATATAAGTGAAGACTGATAACCCAAAGAGAGAACCTTTGAAATGTTGGGGTTGCAGGGAAGAACATCTATTGAGAGACTGTCAACACCGACAACATAATAGTCAGATGATTTATAACATCCAGGAAACTACCACTGTTAATGATGTGGCCAGGAGTGTGCCACAAATTTATGCAGCCTTGGATAATAACCAAGCCGACCACCAAGCTTCAGTAGTGGAAATAGAAGGTATGATTTCCAATCATCTGGTGTCTGCTTTAATTGACCCTGGTTCAAATTTGAGTTACATAACCCTTAAAGTTGTTGATAAGTGTAAACTGTAGCCACAAAAACATACCAAGCCATGGTTGGTACAGTTAGCCACTGGCACCAAAATAAGGGTAGCAGAGGTTATACCAGTTTGCCAATTGATGTTGGGTAGATTCCCCACCCAAACAACCCTTAACTTATTACCCCTAGGATCGTATGATCTGTTGATTGGTATGGACAAGCTAGCTTCCCATAAAGCCAGATTGGACTGTTACCATAAAACCTTAGAATGTGTAAGTAAAGAAGGGAAAAAGATAACCCTTCAAGGGATCCGAAAAGCTGTTTGGGTGAGAGAAATATCAGCTCTGCAAATGAGAAAGTATTGTCAAAAGGGATGTCCCCTATATGCAATACAAGTTTTGAAAACAATCGAAGGTGACAAACCAAGACCTGACAATCACCCTATCCTGAGAGAATACAAAGATGTGTTTCTGAAAGAGGTATCGGGTCTACCTCTGAGAATGGACATAGAATTCTCAATAGAACTTGCACCAGGAGTGGTGCTGGTGTCTAGAACACCCTATCGGATGAGTACACCCGAGTTAGTTGAAATCAAGTTGAAACTAAAAGAAATGATGGATAAGGGATATATTCGGCCCAACATGTCTTCATGGGGAGCACCAGTCCTGTTTGTGAAAAAGAAGGACGGTACCCTTAGACTGTGTATAGATTATAAGTAACTCAATAAGGTAACCATAAAGAACAAGTACCCCTTGCCCATGATCGATGACCTATTCGATCAATTGGGGGG
>SNQJ01S0155289.1:8722-22466 GCA_010110895.2 Picea sitchensis
TGATGTACTAACTTACCCAAACGATACCCACATGACTTTTGGCGCTTCATCTCCTAGGGTTAGGTTTCTGGGTGTCTAGGGTTTTTGACATTCCTGTTTATTGTAAAATTCCTTTAGAGCCTCATTGTAACCATCGTCTTGCAAATGAGCGCAACCGTCACATCTCTTCTCAAAGATAAGCCGCCACCATTCCAGCAAGCTTGTTTTCCGCTGCATTTTACAGTTTTAGCTTATTTCCTTATTGAATAGAAAATCAATTTTACTGTATCTTTGTTATTTTGTGTTAAGAATATTTTAGTAATCTGTATTCATTTCGTTCTGCTCATAAAATCCGGATCAACCATGTGGCAATTTTCCATTGGTCCATGGACTGATCGGAAAAGTCCAAAAATCACTGACACGTGGCAACCTCTGGTGTTGCCATGTCATCATGTTGACATCATCATGACACGTGTCATATTGATCTGTGTGCCACGTACCCTGTATGTATGTCAACGTCATCCATACTGATGTTGACGTCATCAGTACAGATGCTGACTTATCCCTACTAACTGGGCCAGGTTGACCAAAACTTTGACTGCAGATATCTTTTGATCCGTAACTTTGTTTGACGAGTTGTTTACGCCGTTGGAAAGCTTGTGATGCGCTATTCACGATGATGCCAATTTCACTAAGTTTTGAGGATTGAATTTTTTTCCCTTTCTCTATCTGTTGAGGCCATTCTGAGCTTCCTGAGGTGCTTCTGTGAATTCTGAGTTATCCTTAGACTTCTTTGGATCCTTTTTGGATCATGTCTCAATCTCAAATGGTTGTTACAGGTCTGGAAAAATAAGGAGTAGTACTAAGCATAGGTAGAATTTCAAATCCTTGAATGATTTCTAATGGGATGTGGTCCAAACAAGCTTGGACTTCACTCCACCGTTGGTCACCTGGCTTAGGGCCCAAGCGATATGAGAGAATCCCAACACAAACTTGCGGTAGAAGTTGATGAGGCCCAAGAAGTTGCAGAGCTCGGTTAGTGTCTTCAAGGCTGACCAATCGTGGATGACTTGGATCTTGGTTGGATCCACATGCACACCCTACTCATCCATGATGTATCCCAAATATTTTACTCTCTACATGCCGAAGGAACACTTCTCCAAATTGACATATAAATTTTGTTGTCACAGGGTGCCCAAGATCCGTCGAATGTGCTCCAAATGTTCCTCCTAGGTTTTACTAAAGATGAGTATGTCATCCAGATATACGACCACAAGAGTTTGTGAATGGCCACAATATATCATCCATCATCTGCATGAATGTGGCCAGGGCATTAGTCAAGTCAAAAGGCATGACCAACTACTCGAATAGACCTTCTTTAGACTTGAAGGTTGTCTTCCATACATCAATTTTCTCAATTGACACCTGGTGGTAGCCTGACTTTAGATCAATCTTACTGAAAAATTTGGCTCCCTTGAGGTAATTGAGAAGATCATCAATCTGGGGGATTGGGTATTGGTTCTTGTCTGTGATCTTGTTCAAGGCTCTGAATAAATACAAAGTCGTCATATCCCATCCTTCTTCTATACTAGAACAATTGGGCTTCCGCAAGGTGAGGAGCTCGGTTCAATGTGGCCCTTTATAGTTAGTTCTTGGATCTGGCATTTTATTTCTTCATTCTTCGTAACAAAATGCTTGTATACAAGGCTATTAGGCAGAGGAGCATCGGGTGTCAAATCGTTTGAGTGTTTTACTTGATAATGCAAGGCACCCCAGTAGGTGAGTCAAAGATGTCGTTGTGGTATTCTACTATCTTGTCCATATGTTGATGTTGTGTAGAGAGATCCCATGCAGAGGTTTTGGTGGCTGCAATGACCTTACGTTCACATACCGACCGAACCATAAAGAAGACAAATCTCCCGGTCTGAGAGACCACCTTTCTGCACTGCTTCACGGAGATCAAAGAGACCGCAATGGTTAGGACAACCTTCGGTACCCTGTAGAGTTGACCTCCTAAAGAAATAATGACACTACATGGCCTATATTCATAAACAACATGATGCTTCCACATATATGGTTATCCTAACAAAACATCACAAACTTCAAGGGGGGCAACATCACACAATACCTCTTCTTTGAAGGGTTTGATGTCATAGTGTGAGCGACATTGTTGGCTGACGCGGATGTCTCATCCCTAGCTGAGCCAATTGTTGGTGTATGGATTAGGATGAAACGTCGTTGTTAGGTTCAACCTCTTGATGAACTGTGTTGAAATTAGGTTCTTTTGGCTACCCTTGTCAACAATGAAATGGAGTGGGGTCCCCTTCACCCACATATGTGAGTGGAAGAGGCACTCCCCTTCATTAGGATCCTCTAGTTACTGTTAGGATCCGATCCTAACCCCTCTTAGTTGGTCATTAGTTAGCATGATATATTTTCCATGCAATAAAGGCCGACAATAGTTAATAAGGCCTATTAAATAAATGTGAACAAGTCAATGTAAGAAGACCTAATAGAAGCTTTCACTTCTAGAAAGATCACGCTCTAGAATGTTCTTTAGAAGATAAAATTAGTATAAATAAGAGTAGGAGTTATGAGAAAGCTTATCTTGAGAAATTATTGTAATAGGGCTCTGCTTTGATGGAGGTTTCCCCCTTGAAGAGGCAAGTGAACATTGCTTTCTTGAAATAAAGATATTATTTATGGTATTGCTCTCTTGATATTTTGTTGTTCCCTTGATAATTTCTAAATATTCTTGTTTTTGCATAATATATTACATCTGGTACCTTACAAGTGGTATCAGAGCTCTTTCTTGGGCAGGAATTGTGGGTTAAGTTTTTTCAGGGCAGAGACATATTCTAACGTCTTTAAGCTACAATGATTTGTTGTTCAACACATAAATTCGTGGTTGGGGAAGTATACAGGTAGGGAACACACAAAGTTTTTAATCTCACATTGTTGGATACCCTTGTAACCCTTGTTGGTACCCCTTCGAGTGGTAGCGCATCAGACAACACCTGTATACGGACTGACCTAGGTATCCTGAAACCCTCCATAGATCAATCGATCAATAGCTTGATTATTATAGTGCCACCAAGAACAAAACTTGGGAAGATACCCTCTAGTACCTGGGTAATTAGGTATTACGATGAAGGGTATGGTTGAGCCTCCTTAGTTGGTGCTCTGAGATATTAGACCAAGTACTATTGTTCGACCTCGCACCTATATCCAAGAGATATAACACAGGGAAAACCCTTGTCCATAGGCACCTTGCAAACCCTAACCAAGGGGGAACGTACTAAACAAGGTACAAACAAGATTTGATGGTCGCGCAACCTTGCCTCTTGCATTCTGGTTGCGAATTGACTACACCATTTTTTACTGTTAAGAATTTGGGCATTCTGATGTTGCAAAAGTATTCAGATCGGAGTATAACTCTGCAGGAGTAAAAAACAAATTATAGTGGTCCCACCGACACCCTTATTTGGGACCTCTACCATTGGATTCCTCTCTTTATCCCGATTGCAGTGGTACATATCACTTTTAATACTATTTTTTTCTGTGGACCCGACCCCCCTTTGCGACACTATCCTTTGGGATCTCTCTCATTGGATTCTTCTCTTTGTCCTGATTGTTGTGGTACCTATCATTTTTAAGCTTATTTTTCTGTGGACTCGACTCCCCTTCCCAATACTCTTATTTGCCACCTATCCGAACAAACTCCTTATCTTATGTTGATTGTTGAGGTATTATTCTACCTAAGCCTCCACAATGGCCTCGACCACCCACGCTCAAAACCTAGAAGAGTTGGACTCTAAGGTAACCAAAATGTTCGAGAACATGGAACATCATATGAACACCCTCAAATAGAGCCTGAACTCCCTCACCTAGAACCTGAAATCCCTCACCCAACAAGTCCAAGACCTTGTGCCGCACATCAAGGGTAAGCACCAAGAGTACCACTCTAAGGATACTCATTCTTCCCATTATGAGAATACTCATCTTTCCCACTCCCCTTAGGGTTCTCCAAATTCCTGGAATAAAGTGCCCAAAGTTGAGATGCATAAATTTGATGGATCAGACCCGGCCAAGTGGGTATCCCAAATGGAACACTACTTCTCCCTCCATGATATTCAGGATGATGAGACCGAACTCCATGTGGGGATTCTATACTTGGATCAATAACGATGGCAATGGTGGCAATGGCATAAGAAATGTTGTCCAAGACAACCAAACTGGACCATGTTCACCAAATCAATTTGTGCATGTTTTGATAGGGAATCTCATTTTTTGGGATGGATCACCAAGATGAAACAAACATGGTCAGTAGTAGACTTCATCACCCATTTGAATAGTTGGCTATGAGAACTGAGGGCTTATCTGATCAGTTCTATATGGAATGCTTTGTCAGTGGCTTAAAGGACGCCATTCAGGATCATGTTTGCATGCACCATCCTGTTACCTGGTTCCAGGTGTGCAAATTAGCATTTGAGGTTGAGACCATTCTTCATTCCCAACCCCTTCGTTTACCAACCACCCTCGTCTAAGGGCTACCCCTGCTCCGACCCAAACTTTGAAGGTCCAAAAGGTATCTCCTGCAAAAATGGATGAACGTTGGAAGCAAGGACTTTGCTATTACTGTGATGAAAAGTATTTTCCATGCCATAAATGTTGTAAACAAAAGTTCTTCCATATTGATGGGTCAAATTCCACCTCTTCCGAGGACATGCTATTAGGTGAGGCCCAAGACTCAAAGGACACACAACCAACTTCTGCCATCCTAGATCCAGTCACACCTTTAGTGGAACCGAAGGAACCTGTCATATCTCTCCATGTCGTTGGGGGTATTTATGCTCCATAGACATTAAAAATCAAGGGCTACATCAAACATAGGCCAATCATGGTGTTGATTGATAGTGGTAGCACCCATAATTTTATTCATCGTAGGGTCGCTAAGGATGTCAATTGCTTTGTTAGACAAATTTCTAATTTTCAAATTCTCATAGCTAATGGTGGTACAATGAAATGTGGGGGCCATTATGAGAATGTTAAACTCCAAATGGGCGATTATAACCTGAAAACTCACATGTTTTCCATTTCCATGGGTGGTTGTGATATTGTCTTGGGTATTGAATGGCTTTTCACTCTCAAACATATTACCATGGATTATCAAGAGTTATATATGAGCTATACTCAAGATGCTCACACCTATACCCTCCAAGGCCTACAAGTTGGCTCCCCAGAAATTATAAATTCTCATCGGATGGAGAAACTCCTAAAGAAAGGACACCATGGTGTGATTGCTCAATTTAATTCCATCTAGGTTCGTGATCAATAATCTCCAGCAGTACATCTTGATCTGCAACTGGTCTTGGACAAGCAACACAAGGTCTTTGAGGCACCCACAAATTTACCCCCCTCCTGAGGTGAGCATGATCACACCATACCTCTCCTTCTAGGCAATTAGCCCCCCATTGTATGCCCCTACCGGTATCCATTTGTTAAAAAAAATGAAATAGAAAAAACATTGCAAGAATTACTGGAGGCTGATGTAATTCACCCAGGTACCAGCCCATATTCAACCCATGTTGTGATGGTCTTAAAAAAATAAGGTTCTTGGTGCATGTGTCCAGATTTTTGTGCCCTTAATAAATTGACCATTAAGGATAAGTTTCCCATTACTGTCATTGATGATCTGTTGGATGAACTCCAAGGTGCATGTTTCTTCACAAAAATACATCTTCGCTCAGGCTATCACTAGATTCGAATGAATGAAGCAAATATTCTGAAGACCGCTTCCCGAACTCATGAAGGCCATTATGAATTCTTGGCAATGCCTTTTGGACTTTGAAATGCCCCATCTACCTTCCAAAGTCTCATGAATAAACTCTTGAATCCCTACCTTCGAAAGTTTGTTATGGTTTTCTTCAAATACATCCTCATTTACAACCGCACTTTGGATGCCCATCTACACCATGCGGACAAAGTACTCTAATCGACGACATCCTCATTTACAACTGCACTTGGGATGCCCATCAATTGTTTGTCAAAAAGGCCAAGTGTTCTTTTGGGGAGAGCGAGGTCGAATACTTGGGACACATTGTAGGCCGTGAGCTGGTAAGAGTGGACCCCAAAAAGATTCAATCTATGCAAGATTGGCCAAGACCCATGACCTTGAAACGCCTTCGGGGTTTCATGGGCCTCACGGGATATTACATGAAATTTTTCTACCATTATTAAAAAATTGTCTAGTCCTTGATGAAAATTCTTAAGAAGAATGCATTTCATTGGAAGCCGGCAATAAAGCAGGCCTTTACAAATTTAAAGCAAGCCATTTGCACTACCCCCATCTTAGCAACCCCTGATTTCAACAAATTTTTTTTTGTGGAATTTGATGCTTTAGGCACTTGTATTGGCGCAATTCTAACACAAGAAGGTAGACCTCTTGTGTTCACTTGGCAGGATTTGAGTGGCTGCAATTTGGGAGAATCTACATATGAAAAGGAAATGATGGCCATTCTCCATGTTGTGCTCACTTGGGGAGCATATCTATTGGGGCGTCGTTTTTAAATCAAAACAGATCACCATAGTCTGAAGTATTTCCTAGAGTAGAGGTTATCCTCCCCGGAACAGAACAAGTGGCTGACCAAAATGTTGGGCTATGATTATGAGATCATATATAAAAAAGGCAAAGACAATGCAGTGGCATATGTGTTTTTAAGACAATATGATGATGAAGGTTCCTTCTTTACCTTATCATTACCAATTCCTAATTGGATCAAGAGTGGCTAACCCACCCAACCATATCACATGTAATTCAATGACTTAAGGAGGACCCTAATGCACCCACCGACTACACTTGGAAAGAAAATATCCTCTGATATAAGGAGCACTTGGTTTTATCACCAACTTCAACACTCAATCCCAAGATCTTAAATGAGTTGCATTCATCTGCTATTGTGGATCACTAAGGATTCTAAAATACATATGCTCGTGCTCGTCGTTCTTTTTTCTGGGACAACATGAAGAAGGACATACTTACCTTTGTCACCGAATGTGATATTTTCCAATGCAGTAAAAGTGAAACATTCAAGACCCCAAGAGATCTACAGTCGTTACCCATTCCAACTTCTAATTGGATTGACATCTCCATGGACTTTATCCCGGGCCTTCCAAAAGTAGGCGACACCTTCAATCATCATGGTTGTGGTGGATCGCCTCTCAAAGTATGCACATTTTTGTGCCTTACCACACCCTTTTACGCCCACTATGGTAGCACAAGTTTTCATTGATCAGGTTTTCAAACTGCATGGCATGCCAACATCCATTGTGTCTGATCGTGACCCAACTTTCACCAACACATTTTAACAAGAATTGTTTAAATTGCAAGTGATGCAATTGAACATGAGCATAGCATACCACCCCCAGACGGATGGCCAAACACAAGTTGTCAATAAATGTTTGGAAACCTACTTGCGTTGTTTTGCCTCAAACAAACAACATCAGTGGGTGCAATGGTTACCATTAACAGATTGGTGGTACAACACTTCATATCATACAACAACCAAAATGATAGCATGTGAAACAATATATGGCCAACAACCACCTACAATAACTTCATACTTCCAAGCACATCAAAGGCCCATGCTATTGATAATTTGCTGCAAGGTTGAAAAACATCCCTCGCAACTTTGAAGGATAACCTCCACATGGCCCAAAATCGTATGAAGCAACAGACTAACCAACAATGTTCCAAAAGGGTTTTCCAAGAAGGTGATTAGGTGTTTCTCCGACTCCAACCTTATAAGCAAACCTCACACAAAGACCATGGCCACCACAAGTTGGCACCCAAATTTTATGGCCCCTATCAGATTATCAAACGTATTGGTCCAGTTTCCTAAAAGCTAGCACTTCCAACTGCCTCCAAAATACATCCGGTGTTCCATGTTTCCTGTTTGAAGAAAGTGTATATTTTAACCTTGTACAATTATTTACTGCAAACATATTTTCAGTAAAAGAACATAAATTATACAATGGAAAATACACACATTACAAAGATATTTTCCCCCTGGAAACCCAAACCGAGAAAACCAACATATTCTATATTCATTCACCTCATACATTGTTTACAATACAATATACATATAGGAGCCAACGACGTCCAAAATCCTAACCCTATGACTTGGATTAGTCAACAACCCTAATTCCTTAACTGGAAATAGAAAACCATCGGAAAAAAAAAACCATGTGTTGAAAAATCGCCTAACAATGGACACAAAAATCGAGGTGATAGAAAAATGAGGCAAAAGGCAACACGTTTCCCGAGGAAAAAAATAGGGTTCAAACCATCCTGAGAAAGTGGCAGGTTAGAATTGGAGGGTTCAAACCATCCTGCTTGAATGAGATGAAGAAGGCTCCATTTGGATGCAACTAGAATCCTTCCTCAACGTGCGCGAGCATCACTTGCATGGCTGAACTATCAAAGAAGTGTTGATCAAGTGGAAGGACACGTCTCCAGAGGATGCAACTTGGGAACCAATGACCATACTTCAACAATTTCCACATCTTCAGCCTTGAGGACAAGGCTACTTTTGAAGCAGGAGGGCATGTTAGGATCCGACCCTGACCCCTCTTAGTTGGTCATTAGTTATCATGATATGTTTTCCATGTAATAAAGGCTGACATTAGTTAATAAGGCCTATTAAATAAATGTGAACAAGTAAATGTAAGAAAACCTAATAGAAGCTTCTGCTTCTAGAAATATATTCCTCTAGAATGTTCTTTAGAAGATAAAATTAGTATAAATAAGAGTAAGAGGTATGACAAAGCTTGTCTTGAGAAAGTATTGTAATAGAGCTCTACTTTGTCAGAGATTCCCCCTTCAAAGAGGCAAGTGCACATTGCTTTCTTGAAATGAATTTATTCTTTTTGGTATTGCTCTCTCAATATTTTGTTGTTCCCTTGATAATTGCTAAATATTGATGTTTTTGCATAATATATTACATCTAGTACCTTACAGTTCCTTTAGCTGGACTTTTGTGGTAGCGATGGTGACAATGAGTTCTGCGTCAATGATACGTTTTCTCTTTTCCAGTTTTGAATTAGAGTTTGAGCCAGCGTCTGACCCCGAGGCTTTCATCTTAGCCAACAATGATTGTTCGGAGCAACATTCATCAATATTGTCCCAGGGGATTTTGTGGAACTCACACCATTTTCTAGTGTCCTTCGACTTCCCATTACCCTTCTTTTTCGATAGCTTGGACTGGTTGTCCTTGGCTTGGCCATCCTTACTCTGTCCTTTTCGTTGGGAGTTAGGGCCACCTTTACTAGGATTTTTTTACGATGGGTTTGCAAAACCAAAATCCTGCTTATTCTTTTGCTTGAACTTCTTCTTGATTTTGAAAACATATCGGTAAGCGGCTCCCAGGGAGGATATGCCCATGAACTCCCTATCTATTTGGATTTACCTATGTAGGCCACTACTGTACTTTAGAACTAGTTGTTGCTCAGAGTCTTTAATACCCAGCTTTGTGTGCAAGGTATGGAAGATGTTGGTGTACTCCGACATCGTTTGGTCTCTCTCTCGACGTAGAGTTGTCCATCTCGTGTACTTATCATCATAGTTTCCAATAGTGTAGTATTGCTCCTTGAGGGCATCAATAAAAGATTCCCAAGTGGGTGTTGTCCCAAAAATTGCAGACTCATCTTCGACATGTTGCTCACACTAAGTCTCCCACCAATCTATGACATGGGGAAGGGCCTTAAGGAGAGTGAAGGTGATTTTTTATTGTTGGAAAAATTCTGGACAGAGAAATAACCCTTTAGCAGACTTAACCACTTTTTCAAAGCGATGACGTCTATCTGGCCTTCAAATAAAGGAATGTCAAAGTTAACTTGTACCTTAAAGGGTGTCACACCTTTAAAGTGACTTTTGGTTGAAGGTTGCTCCATTATTGTGGGAAACCATCGAAGGATCTGGGAAAAAATATCCATCATCTCGTTCCTTTGTCGCGCGAGGGCTTCCTTGAGCAACAATTTGATAGGAGCTCCTTCTCTGTCATCTCTCTTTTCTTTTGCCACGGGAGGCTGCTTGGGCCGGTGGGAGCGTTCTTCCCCAAGCTCAACTAGTTCGAGACCCAACTCTCGGTATCTTGACCTGGACATGCACAGAGAAACAACAAAGAACAAACTTCTCTAATACCATTGATCCATATTACATTGAGAATGACATGAAGGAAAATATATAACAGAGATATAACAAGGAAATACATAGAGATATTGCAAGGAACACAATAATACAAATAAACTGAAATTCTATTAATGACTGTCTAATATACAAAAGACTGTAAAATGCAAAGCGCACAAGCTAGCTAGAATGGTGGTAGCTTATCTCTGAAGAGAGAGATGTGTCAGCTATGCTCATTTGCAAGAATTTGGTTACAAAGAGGTCGAAAAGACATTTTAACATAAAGCATCAATGAGAAAACCCTAAACATCCAAAACCACAATCCCAGAAGATGAAAGGCCAAAAGGTTTGTGGGCCCCGATGTGGTTAGTTGATACGTCAACTTCCGAGGGGCGCAACTTTTTCATACGATCTCTTTTTGGGGTGCTTGATACCTTGTTGGAAAGGTATAGCCAAGGAGTAAACATTATGTTTGGCCTAGCATTTTTGTTCGAAAATAGGGTAGGTGATGCTGAGCCAAAAAAATATCATTTAGGGCCTCAAAATGACCTCGAAAGTTTGGGACCCGAAAAACCGTAGAAAAACTACCAAGATCTGGAACCATTCTGAATTAGTGGAATAGGTTGATGGCTACCAATATCCACCTGGATCACACCAGATGAATGCATATCTCTTATTTTAATTGCATATCATTTTCACTACAATGGAGTCACCCACTAAGATCATGTTGTTACCACAATGCCACTAAGATAAAACTTATAATACTATCTTTTAATGTTGTCAACGAATTTACATCCAACAAATAAGTTCAATTAAAACTTAATCAAATATCCAAAATCAACCACAATTTTAACATGAAGTTGATATCACCGTGAGATATTACAAGATCCTCTAAGTATGTTCTCATTGATTTAAGAAATTGATATAAATAAACATTGATTTAAAAACTAAGATAACCGCCCAACAAATCAATAATTAAAACATGCCCTAAAACTTTTGTTTATATCTCTTTGTTCTTCCAAAGATAACATGCCATTGCTAAAATATCAATACATTTTATTTTCAAAAGAATGGTGGCTCACAAGGAACTACCTTTATTTCTTCTTCATTCAACACCTTGTATAATTAGATGTCAATCCAAATACCATAGGTAAAAGTTCAAGGGTAATACCTATAGGCTTGTGAAGCACGCAAAGTATACAACCTCTCCATACCATCCACTTGAACCTTCGATTGAACATGTATTAATCTTGATATGGCAAACCACCATCATCAAGATGAAGGCACGATCATCCTTCTCACATTTGATGTTCTTTCCTCATCCAGTGAGGCCCACAAAATTAATATACTCTCTTTCACAAACTTGTCTAATAAATGTGATCCCCCAAAAATGTACAACAATTGAATCACCAGGTCTTAAGGCCATAAACATTCTTATACCAATTGAAGAAAGCTAAAGAATAATCAAGAAATGGGACCAAGAAAGAAAGCTGTGGAAAATGCCTTAAAGTCAATCAATTATGTTCATATAATGATGTGCAATAAATAGTACAATAATCATAACAACCTTATCATGGTTGACCATAACACCTAACCAAGTACATAATAGTGAGGATAAGGACTATATACTAAGATCACATGAAGGTGTTCTAGGAATTAAGATTAGGAGCCAAAAGGCTAATAGGTTTGTAGGTGTTTTCTTTAGCTACCATGGATATTCCAGCCATGCTTTCCCTCTTAAACCATCCCATTTGTTTCACACTTTTGGCAATGGATTTCACCCAACATCCATGGGATTTTACCAACCACAAGTACATGGGAATCTCTTTCCATTTATAGTAATGAAGATCATAACAACCACAGAAAGCATCCCCATAATGTGGGAGAGAAACATCGATTGGGGTGCATGTCTTCTCCCCATTCCCACTGATGGATGGATCATAGAATTCTAATGGAAAAGACAATGGGAGGCATTTTCTTGCATGAGACTTACTCTCTTCTGAAGAATATGACACTTGTACTTGGTGCACATGCCTAAGTCCAATATTGATGGGATAACTTGTAAGACAACATAGGCAAGAAAGGGTGGTACTTCCAAAGGACATTGACAAGGTCAAATCATCCAACAAGCCACTTTCGTATTTTCCTCTTGTGGTAGGTATTAGTCCCCTTGTTGCTTCCTCGAGTAACCTTTTTGGTGGTTATTATATTCTTATATCCATTTCCCTTTATACATGCTTTTACACATACACAAGCATATCATGGAAAACATAACAACCACACCATAATCATAGCTCATTAATTGGACTCATACACATTTAACATTCTGGCCTCGACCTTGAGATTTACACTCAAGAATATTTACAATGCAACACAAGATAATTACAACTCAACCCACATGGCGTAACTCTCATCACATAAACCACATCATGCAAATAATACATGACTCATTACATTAATTCAGGTTAAAACTATGGTATTACATTCCCCTCCCCCTTCTAATAACACTATCCTTAGTGCACCTTCCTTTCCAATAATGAGATCATATTTCCGTGTCTCTATTATTTAGTTTCATCCACAATGTTATCCTATTTTTTGCAAGCTTGCACTCGTTGGCTATCTTGGATAACAATGTTCAATAATTCTTTTCACTACCTTGAGATTTTTCCAAGGCCTTAGCATTTCATCATATACCTACAATAACCATCAAGGTAAGCATGCATATCATAGCCATTTCTATGCAATAATTATTCCATCCATAGGAATTTCATTTCATAACTAAAACACATATATTCACAATACAAGATACAATATGTAATTTCAACCCAACAATTATCTACATGTTATACTATTCATTGCAAGTTTGCATTTGTTGGCTATCTTGGATAACAATGTTCAATAATTATTTTCACTACCTTGAGATTCTTCCAAGTCCTTAGAATTTCATCATATACCTACAACAATTACCAAGGTAAGCATGAATATAGTAGCCATTTCTATGCAACAGTTATTACATCCATAGGAATTTCATTTCATAGCTGAAACACATATATTCATAATACAAGATGCAATATGTAATTTCAACCCAATAATTATCTATATAAATATATGTTCACTTCACATGGCTTCCATGGGAGAGATTCATCTTATTGTCTTCTCTAACATGCCCAAAATATGTTTCCTCTTTATCTAAGCTAGCATATGCCATGACTCTCACATAGTAGATTCATCCAAGTAACCTCTTCCTTGCAGCCACTCACCCTTATATGCTCAAGCATCCACTTATTTGCTAAACAATCCCCTGAGTAATCCATCATTTACCATGGCTTTCACATGCAAGAAGAGTGTAAACTCAATGCGATCAAGGCATAGCTCAAGGTTCCAATGTTATCATAGTAACATCCTCCCCATGCTTTCAAGCTTATAGAAACCATCATTTGTATTGATTAGGCATATCCATAATCTTTACCTATATCATAGACATATAGAAACCATGAGATATTATCATTAAGATCTCAAACATACTTTTGAATATGTTTATTACAATAATTATATTCAACAGTCATGAGAGTCTTGTCA
>SNQJ01S0155290.1:21755-43145 GCA_010110895.2 Picea sitchensis
TACCACCCTCACCTCCCACTGACACTTGTCTTCCACTTACCTGTCACTTCTTCGTCGTTGTGTCAGCGCCACTACTCACTTATCCCAGCCTTCCATGTGTATTCCACTCCTCACCTCATGTCACATCCCCATTTAGCCTCTGCCTCTCACTTCCCACCATCTGTCTCCCATGTCATCTTCACTTGTATGATCGTCCCCACTCTCCATTTTCCACCACACTCTATGTCCCCGCATCATCGTTGCCACGTCCCTGCACCTGGCCACAAAGAATATGTTGTATCCTACTGAAGTCATTCCTGTCACTTTGCCCATTCCTCCTCATCATCATCCATGGTCGTCGACCAGTCTTCCCCGTATGCATCCAACAAGGCACAGAAGGAGAAGGAAATATATACACATATCTGAATGCGGGAGTTGATGCTTCTCACTCAGATCCCAACGAATCTATTAATGAAAATGTGGAAGGTGGGTGAGACGTCGTCTCCTTCCATAAATAGAAGGTCAGGAAGGGACAAAGCGCAGAGGCAGGTTGTCATTCTGGATTGACAGAGATCGCTTCCAATAGAAGATTGTATGGACAGTCTGACCAATGTCTGCATGTGCAACCTGACAAAGAAACTCATCAACACAAAGCCTTAAACTCATGACATGATCATGCCTCCAGCAGCGGAGCCAGTTCTAATTATATGTAGGAATTTTTTCCATTTTGTTAGCATCGATGGTAGAGCTAAGCTCCCAATTGTAAAGTTTTAGTGAGGCATCTGGTTCTATGGTTATAGACTTATATTTGAGACTTCTTGTTTAATAGCAGCCAGCCCATTCCTTACTCTTTTATTCTGACTCTTAAAGATCAGGCATGGATGATCAAGTCGGGTGTTGTAATGACTTTATAATGTAAGTTTGATTATATTGGTTTTTGTAGCATTTTAAGTTTCTTGAAGTTTTCAGATCTGAGAGGATATCATATTTGGGACTTTTCTTCCAAAGGCTACTGGAAGACTGGATGTCCAGAGAAGACTTTCATTCCTCTCTATTTTTTCCTCCACCTACTCACCACTATGCAACTTACTGGCCTAAGTTAGATCAAGACCTCACCTAGATCTGTATATCCAACCTAGTTTTCTGATTTAAAATGATATTGTTCTGAGTTTACTCCCATTTGGTCACCCTTTATAAAGAACCTGTGACATATAAACTGATGGGTATCATGGTTACTCTTTTTTCAATCCAAGAGTGACTCCTGGTGATAACATTTATGGTGTCGTTGTTGGGGATCAAGTTGAATATTTTCCCTGGGATTGAACGACATTGAGTCTCTGATTCTGAAGGTGCATCAGGCATCAAATCCCTCCAAGATTTCTACTGTGCACCTGATGACTCCATGGTGACAACTCCACTGGGGAACCTATTGTTTCAGTTGTGGCTTCCAGAGGCAGGCATACGAGGTCCACCCCTCAGTTTCCCTTGACAACACCTGAAGCAGATCCAAAGAATCTTATCAGAAAGGGAAAGACCATAAAAGAAGGAGCTTCTACTGTTGAACTAGGTATTTCTGATAGTTCTCATTTCCCTCTGTTTGAGACTCCAATATCTTCTTCTCGGTTTCCTATCAGCCCTCTTGTTGGAGTTTCTCATTTTTTAAATTTCGAGAGTGTTCCTGTTGAGTTTTCTCCTCGTGGTCTTGGATTAGAGGGAGAGATATTTGTCACTCCTATATCCCCTGGCATTGCAGCTTGGTCTAGACCCAGGAATTCAGAATATTTTCCCACCCTAGGCTTCACTGTCCCTTCTCCTATTACTGTTGCTACTATTGTGCCCACACCAACCTATGTTCCCTTAATCTCTATAGCCTTTTCTTCAAATCCTCTATTGATCCCTTTCCCTCCTGCAAGCTCATTTCCAGTCTCCCCAGGACGAACCCCTTCTCCCCCTAGTTCTCCTCCACCTAATATCCCTATGGAAAGTGCTCATCCCCCTGCGAATAGAATGGATTCCATAGTGGTTGCGATGTGTGCCCCTCTAGTCTTAACTCAACCCATGAATCCTCTCCCTGTTGGAGATTACTTGAAGTATATGCCTAAATTCAGTGGAGATGAGGACATAACTGCTGAAGAGCACCTTGCTTCCTTCTATAGTTATGCAGACAACCTGAACATTGAAAATGAAGATGTCTGGATGAGAGTCTTCGTCCAAAGTCTTTATGGTGAGGTGAGGAAATGGTTTAGGGGACTGACCCCTGTATCTATTTTTGGGATTGAAGCTTTAGATAATGCCTTCTTGAGGCAATGGGGAGATAAAAAATATTGCATGTATTATATGACAAAGTTTGGGTCCTTGAGGTGAAAATAAGGAGAGTCTGTCTTTGACTTCTCTAAAAGATTCAATAAGATGTACAATAAAATACCTGCTGAATTAAAACCCTCAGAAGCCTCTGCCAAAATCACTTATGCTAGTGCCTTTGACCCCCATTTATGCCTCCTGATCAGAGAAGCAAGAGATACTTGCTTGGATAACATGCAAGATGCATCTTTGGAAGTAGAATCGAATGTGTTGGCAGTTAATAGGATCAGAAACAAATCTGACGGAGACAAGGGAAGAGGGAGATCTAAGGCCTCCACCTCTGGTTCTTCTATAACTCACCCTCAAGTAGATTAATTGACCAAGATGGTAAAGTCTCTTTCTGTAGAGATGGAGAAAATTAAAATGGAAGTTAAATAGATGTACATAAATCCTCAAAACATTGACAACAGAGGCAACTTCAAAAGGCTGAACAATAATGCTCCTCAGATCATGCCAAGGGAGAAAAGAGACAGAGATATAAGTGATCAGAAAATCAAGAATTCTCTCCAAAAAAACCTTGTTATTGATGAGGAGAGAGGAGAAGAAGAGCTCGACCTTGAAATTCATTGTATTGGAGACACCTCCCCTTTTCCCCATTTGACTCAATCCGCCTATGAGGAGTCCCTCATGAATAGTCAAATAAATGAGTTGATTAAGGGGGAGAAAGCCAATAGTAGTACCAATAAATATAACCTTCGGTCAAAGAAGATAGAAGGGAAGTCTGACAGCCCTGATCATCCCCTCATAGTGGAGGAACATGTTAAGCATGCAACATATATCACCAAGGAAAAGAAAATTCAGAATCCCTCACCAATGGTCAAAGACCCTGTCCCAGAGGTGAGAGAAATTTTGAATTCTCCTTCCTCCTTTAACTTTGAGCATGAATGTTGTCCCTTGACCAAGTTTTGAGGAACACTTGGTCATATTTGACAATTGTTGGATATCAACACCCTGTCAAATATGGAGTGCCAAGCGAAGCAGAGATCACGGGATCTTGGCCCAATTTTCGGGCCCTTTTAAGGTTTTGGGTTAATGTAATGGGAAAGGGATGTTGGCCCATGGGTTTACCCATGTTTTAGGCCTACGTTGTAAAGTATAAATAAGTAGCTAGTGTCGATGGCTTAGTGCTAGTAATTAGATCTATGTGATCGAATGTAAATGCTATGTGCATGATTGTAAGAGGCTTGTAGAGCTAAGTGAAAGTGTTGTAAGTGCTGAGTGCACGAATTGTAAGGAGTGTTTGTGCTAGATCTACTCGGGGAAGGAGGATCTAGCGAGGTGCGTGTAGATATTTTGTCCTATGCAGAGTACAGTTAAGCTCTATGTTATAATCAAATTGACCAAAGCTAATAAAGAAGAAGAAGACTTTGTGGACGTAGCCCCAGGGTGGGGGTGAACCACGTAAACCTATGTGTCATGCTTTGTGTTGTTGCTTCCTTATGTTTTCACTATCTTGCTAAGTGCTATGCCATGATTAGATATATTTTCTTATGCTTTTTGATTCACCAGATGTATATGAATAGTATATCTAATGTGTTTGAGGATGCTTAGTGTTGATCTACAGGATCTAATATGTTTTTTTGTTGCTAAGCACTGAAATATATTATATCTGAGAAAGTACTACGATGTTTTGTCTTATCTGCAAAGTACAATAAGGTTGAATAAGTGATGAATGAACGATTTTAAGTTCTCTATAAATAATATAATCACAATTCTGTGTCCCAGCTAAGGTTGCAGACACTTGAGTCTTGCAACCACCCCTGCCTCTACCTCGGGTGAGACTTCATCTTCTTTGCAGGTGTTGCCGAAAGGGTCGGTAGTTAGGGCTTTGTTGGTGCCCTCTTGCGCATTGAACCCTGGTTCTGCCCCTATGCCAACAAATGGTTCTGTTGCCAGGACATGAAACTGTGATTGCTCGAAACTGAGGAAGAAGAAACTTTGTGCAAAAGAAATCTCTCTACGTAGATCTGTTGCCCTAGTGCGTAGCTTTTTACTCGACCTGTGAAGCTTTGTGCCAGAAATAAGGTCAGATATGAAGAAAGGAAGATTAGATATGAAGAAAAGAAGCGCGTTCTGAATGATTTGTGCCAAGAAAAGTAAAAGTGGAAATTTATGAAAGAAAGAAGTCAGATCTGCAGAATAGAGGTAAGATATGTAAGCTCTATGCTCTAATAAAGGTAAGAATAGTCAGAAGTTTTTAGATATAAAAGATTTGTGCTCTGTAGAAGTAGGATAAGTGAAATTTTTTGTTTCTAAACCATGGATCTAGGTATGCTTGATATATTTTGTCCTATCTTCAAAACTAGGGCATTAATAGATGAAAGAAAGTTTGATATGAATAGATTTGATAAGTATAATGATAGATATGTTATACCTATGCATAGAAAGAACGTCTGGACTAACAAGTGGATGCAGGATCCTAGAAAGAGTTTTGTGCAGGCTAGCTACCATGATCCTAGTGCACAGTACAAAATAAGTTGTGTAACATTTAAACGAAAGAGAGGGTTAACCCTCTGTTACAGTTGCAGAAGACCGGGACATCTTGCTAAGGAATTCCCTGGTGGAAGACCTAGTTGTCTCTGTTGAAAATATTTGGACCATGAAGTGTTGGATTGCCCTAGAATGATTGCTAATCTTGAAAGAATGAATCTGAATGAAGAAAACCCTAAGGCAGATCCAGAAATAGTAGAAACTTAGAAGGAATCAGAAAATATATTGCTACATATGAAAGACACCTTAAATGATCACCAACATGTTAGGCTATCATATATCTTCAAAGAAAAGGAGCAAGTCGAAGCAAGAATAGGGGACTTCAACATTGACTGTATTCTTGATGAAGAAACACAAGTGAACATTATGCCAGAAAGAACTTGGGAAGCTATAGGAAATCCTACCATGATCCCTTCTCTAGGAGGGACAAGTTTATTCAGAGGAAATCTAGTAAACCTATGTGGAAGGCTCGCTCGGATACCTATGACTGTCAATGGAACTTTGACAGAGGAAGACTTTGAGATTATTAAATTTGTTGAAGACAACGCCCTATTTACCATGCTCATAGGAAAACCTTGGATTGATAGAGAATAAGTCAGACGAAAAAAGGAAGAAGAAGTTTTGGAACATAAGAAGCAAGAGTTAAAAGACTTTATGACCAGAAGGATAACACACTTCATTGAAGAACATAAGAGAAGATCACAAATATTTAATACTAGAAACTCTGATGTAGAGGGTAAGAGAACACTCGAGGATTCGCAGAAGATTGAGTTACCTATTTTTGATACATAAGAAGTACTATCCAGGAACCCTAGGAAAGACTTTCAATAACGTGAAGTAACTAAGACCACAGAAGATAAGCATCAGAATGGTAAAAGCATTACTGAGAAGAAGCTCACTGGGAAGAAGGCTATAAAGTTAAGAAAGAAAAGGGATAATACTGCAAGGTTACAAGAGGTTCTAGAGGATACTTCGCAGACAAAAAAATTGCAGAATTGGAACTTCGCCAAGATATCAGAACAACGACATAGAGTACTTCACCATGATGAAGAAATATAGTTGTTGGGGCCAATAAATCTGTTCGACTTCTGCTCCGAACGGGAAGAAAAGAAATAAAGTTTCATCATCAAACCATTGAAAAGCGCCATAACGGATCGAACAAGAGTTAATGAAGGATCATAACCGTTGCCATCAGACTGTTACTAAGTTTCCCTACTTAGTCCATCGCGCCACGCACCGAGAATACTTTTTTCTAAGTAAGAATTTGAGCATGAAACCTGCGATTAACTCACTTTGAGATCATTACCTTGTTCCCATACTATGCATTGTAGTCTTGGAATTCCTTTCACACCCAAGCTAGCTGACTCAAGCTTGTATGTTGGATGATCTCAGTGTTGATGAGAAAATTGTTGAAGAAGTTTCAGTTGACTTAATTATTGAGAGAGTCATGTCAGAGCGAGGAATGTCTACAAGTGTATAGGCATCGTCCTCGGGAGAATTTCCATCTTCCCCCTCCACTGCTCGAGCGGGACCATTCCGACTGCCTTCGGAAAGACGATCTAAGCTCGAAAATGACTTCACCACTGTGAATATCATCCCAAGTATCTTGCCTAAGTATATCCCACCACTAAGCGGAACAGTGAATCGAGACATTGTACCCAGAGACTTCGACTATGTTGTGGTCACTGTGTACCTCCCAAAAGGGGTGCGCGCATTTCGTGCTGACCAGGATAAGCTCACATCACTGAAATTTAGTGATTTTAACCTTGGAGATCACAAGGTTTACAGTATGCTAGCCCCACACAAGTACTTAACTATCAAAAAAGGAAGGAACCCAAATACTGTCCCTTGACAATGGACACATAACCTCGCATAGTCAACTCTCCTCAATGTAATGAAGATTCCTCATTTCGGGAGGCATCAGGAAGTGAATGTAGGTGTCATATTGTTGTTGTCCTGCTACCATGGAGGATACTTATGGTTGGACCGCCGCATCATTGTGGATCCAATTTTGATCAATCGAATCATAGGGTTAAGCATGTAGGGCCCTAACCTACACAATTTTTACCCTCTAAATACCACAGATCACGCTCTTGCCCAACGAATAAAAGACACATATGGCGATGTAGAGAAGGGAATGCGAGGTTGCAAGGTAGCCTCCATTGAGAATGGAGAAGTGTGCCTCGATTTCTATTTGATCCCAAGGAATTTAGTCCGCAATAACAGACCCACATAAGTGATTGGATTTGTAGTTGACCTCATAGGGAAGTGCGTGGAGGGACTACAAATGAACTGGGCAAAGTACCTTGTGAATTAGGTAGAGATTGATTACAGACAAGCGCAAGACCAAGGGTATGACTTCCACTTTAGTTGGTTTCTCATGCTCATCACTTTCATCACTTTGGAGATACCAAAAAGTGCCACTTTTATGGAGATCGAACCCTTCGAACCAGTGGCCGCGAAGTTCTGTATGTTGTGGTACTCCAGTGACATGAACAAGCAGTGGTAGTCCAATGTCGTCTTCCATGCTTATTACAACCAATTAAAGAATTCAATTCATTCTACACCATGCCTCACACCAAACACACTTCATAGGTTTATACCTTTGATNTGTATGTTGTGGTACTCCAGTGACATGAACAAGCAGTGGTAGTCCAATGTCGTCTTCCATGCTTATTACAACCAATTAAAGAATTCAATTCATTCTACACCATGCCTCACACCAAACACACTTCATAGGTTTATACCTTTGATCAAATTCAGTGCAAACTGCCACTTTGCCTATATCACAGCATGTGCTGATGAGCACAAACAACAACTCCAATCGTACTATAAGTTGACAGAAGAAGACTTGAAGCAGATTACCAAGGAATGGTTGGCGGAACCCTTGTTCCAATGGACCCCACAGAGATATCCAATGTGGATAGCCATGAAGCCATGATGGATACACCTGGACTGCGCGAGATTAAGAAGGATGTGGAAGTTCAAGATATCCATACCACATCCACAAAGACTACTTCGATCTCACCTGCAGAGGAAGGTGATGGTGAAGAACTAGGTAGCACAGAAGTTGAGAAAAACAAAAGCAAGGTTACTCCGTCTGGAGAGGAGGTGGATCCCTCTAATAAAAGGAAGATTACCCCACCAAATTCCTCATCCCGAAAGAAAACTAGGGCCAGCAGGACTACGTTTAAGACTACCCTTACACAAGACAACTTTGACTTCTTGATCGCGGTGTTGAATGATGCTTCACTAGAGATCGCAGAAAAGCAAGAAGCGAAGAAGGAGGAGGTATTCAGCCGAATCAAGGGTGAACTTCAAGAAGTGCAGCAGGAACTCTAGTCTAACAAAGTAGTTTCTACGACACCCTTGACAATTGAAACAATAGGAACAGATGATGAGCCCACCCAATTACGCCAGATCACCGAGAAAGTTGAAGCTCACCTTCGATGAGCTCAAGAAGACACGACACAAGCCACCCAAGCTTTGGCACAAGTACATAGCACACATATAGTACAACAGAGGAAGGCAGAACAAGAAATGATTTCCCTGGAAGCGAAGTGGAAGGAGGAAAAATCATAGTTATAGCAGAGCAAGGACCAATTGCTAGAAGAGAAACTTGAAGTACAGGAAAGAGTTCACAGAGCACTTTGCTTTGTGATGGTCATTGAAGTGAAAATGGAAGAACATGTCCCACAGTAGGTGGCACAACTTGAAGAAGTAATACAACAACTTTAGTAGTGCATCGCATATCTGGAACTTTGTACCGTGCCCAAGACTACACAAGAAGTAAGAGACCTAAGGGAGGCAACTGCCTGCAACGCAGTTGGCCGAGTAAAAACCTTGGCTTTGGAATGTAAGAATCTAATATATAGAAGCACCCAGACTTATGAGAACCTTACAGAGAACCCTGAATTGTAGACATTAGAAGCACATCTCTAAGAAGTAAAGAAGCATGTAGATACGCTACAAGTGCAGCTAAAGACCTTGACCCCAGTTGAAAGAATGAAGCAATTTCCAGAACAACACACTGCCCAATAACAGGTACACATGATGCAAAGTAGAGTGATGGAAGTCTCTCAATGAATTCAACCACTCCAAGAGAAAGCATGCCAACTGTTCACTGAAGTTGAGAGCTAAGCAGTCGAGCTTGAACAAGTTGTCATCACTACAAAACAGTGCATGGAAGGACCAATAAAGAAAGTAGTGATCCAGGAGTTCACTGAGCAAGAGGCTATCGCACTGCAGCAGGCCGAAGTAGCTCGAGCCAAGCTCAAGACATTCGAAGAGGAGTTGATCAGACTAGAGTGACTCGGGACGAATCATAGGTGAGTGTTGGGGGCCTATTGGCCCTTAACCAAGTTTTGAGGAACACTTGGTCATATTTGACCATTGTTCGACATAGACACCTTGTCAAAGATGGAGTGCCAGGAGAAGCAGAGATCATAGGATCTCAGCCCACTTTTGGGGCCCTTTTAGGGTTTTCGGTTAATGTAATGGGAAAGGGATGTTGGCCCATGGGTTTACCCATGTTTTAGGCCTATGTTGTAAAGTATAAATAAGTAGCTAGTGTTGATGGCTTAGTGTTAGTAATTAGATCTGTGTGATCGAGTGTAAATGCTATGTGCATGATTGTAAGAGGCTTGCATAGATGAGTGAAAGTGTTGTAAGTGTTGAGTGCACGGATTGTAAGGAGGCTCTGTGCTAGATCTACTCAAGGAAGGAGGATCTGGCGAGGTGCGCACATATCTCCTATCCTATGTGGAGTACATTTAAGCTCTGTGCTATAATCAGATTGACCAAAGCTAATAAAGAAGAAGAAGACTTTGTGGATGTAGCTCCAGGGTGGGGGTGAACCACGTAAACCTATGTGTCATGCTTTGTGTTGTTTTTTCCTTATGTTTTCACTATCTTGCTAAGTGTTGTGCCATGATTACATAGATTTGCTTATTCTTTGTGATTCACTAGATGTATATGAATATTATATCTGATGTGTATGAGGATGCTTAGTGCTGATCTACAGGATCTAATATGTTTTGTTATTGCTAAGAACTGAAATATCTTATATCTGAGCAAGTACTGCGATGTTTTGTCTTATCTATGAAGTACAATAAGGGTGAATAAGTGATGAATTAACGATGCTAAGTGCTCTGTAAAGGATATAATCACATATATGTGTCCCAACTAAGGTTCCAAACACCTGAATCTTGAAAAAACCCCTGCCTCTACATCGGGTAAGACTTCATCTACTTCGTAGGTGTTGTCGAAAGAGTCGGTAGTTAGGGATTTTTTGGTGTGCTCTTGACCGTTGAACCCTGGGTTTGCCCTTGTGCCAACAAAGAAATTCAAAAAATCAGAATTCTTGTGCCAATTTCAAAGATAGTTAAACATGACAACTTCAAAAAATACCTATCTAAACTATTGTAGTCTGATCTATCTTGCCATCCCACAGACTCAGTAAATATCCAAGACACAAAACCAACAGTCATCTTAGGTCCTATGGTGGAAGATAGAGATGATTCATCCCCTCCATTCTACACATCCCTAAACATACATGACAAGGTGTTGCATAATTTCCTGATGAATTCAGGGCTCCCCATAACCTCATGCCTAAAACAATCATGGAAGAGCTCAGGGTGTAAGTAACAAAGGCCTATCATGATTTGTAATATTTCTATTCAAGGATGGCACAATGTCTTGGAGTCATCAAATATCTGGTGGTAACCTTGTTCAAGCTTCCCATGAAAAGTGTGGCCATGGATATCATGGTAGCTGATGTACCTCCCAAGTTTGGCATGCTATTGTCAAGATCTTGGATTAAAAAGCTTGAGGTAACACTACATATGGATCTCACATATGCTACCATTCCATTCTTTGGAGGGGAGCATAGAAGACTATATAAAGAAGCTCAGTTGGCCTACATCATCAGTGATGAGGAAGACCCCACCAATCACCCTATTTTCTCTCTGGATACGGATTTGGGATCTAGTTTGTTGCATCTCACCAACACCCATGAGGCTCCTCTTCAACTCAGAAAGCATCCAATTAACCCCCATGAATATTCTTCCCCAATTTCTTATGTATGGAAAATGTTCTTTGATGGAGCTTCCTCTAAAGGTGGTGTTGGCACTGGGGTAGTTTTGGTTTTCCTTGTTCAGGAAGCTATATCTCTATCAAACAAGTTAGAGTTTGAAGCTACCAATAATGTGGTAGAGTACAAGGCTCTTGTGCTAGGATTAAGGGCTACAAAGGACATGGGAATTGAAGAAATATCTATGTTTGGGGATGCCGAGCAAATTATTCAGTAGATCAGAAATATTTATCAAGCCAAACACCCTCAGCTTAGGAGTTACAGAAATGAAGTATGGGACCTCATTGATAGTTTTTTCCTGGATTTCAATATATCATTCACTCCAAGAGGATAAACCACTATGGTTGATTCCCTAGCTATTTCAGTGAGCAATTTCAGAGTCCCTCTGCCACCCAAGCTCAGGTATGATACATAAGTGAAATACATGCCCTCCATACCTGACAATGTCAAACATTGGAAGGTTTTTTAGGATGATATTGAAATCAAAAGATTCCTAGAGACTATTGAGGAATTTTCTGCATTGCACATTGATTGAGATCCTGGTTCTAAAGCCGATCCCTATGCTGGTGATTTTCTAGACAAGATTGTTGATCATCATATAGTTCAGCTGCCTAGAAATCACATCCCCAAAGGACTAGTTCCTTTGGAAAGGCTTTTTGATAGAAATGATGTGGCAGTAAAGGGAAAAATCTTAAAGGATGATGTTGATGTGGCTGAGTGCAATATTGGCACAGAGGAGAATCCAAAGCCTGTCAAGTTTTCTAATAGCTTGTCAAAGGAGTAGAGGGCTAAGTATACTGAGCAATTAAAATAATTTGTTGATGTATTTGCTTAGACCTATGAAGACCTCAAAACATATGATATCAACATTATAGAGCACAAGATCCCATTGAAGGAAGAATCCAAACAATTTAGGCAGAAGTTGAGACAAATAAATCCTATGTTACTTCCTATCATGGAGAAGGAGGTAAGGAAGCTGTTGGATGCCCAAATCATCATCCCCTTGAGATATTCAGAATGGATAGACAACTTGGTCCCGGTGAGAAAGAAAAGTGTAGAAATCAGACTCTGTGTCAATTTCATAAATCTAAGTAGGAGCTCAAAGAAGGACAATTACCCCTTGCCAAAGATGGAACATATATTACAAAGGGTAACAGGTGCATTCGGAATTTCCATGATTGATGGCTTTTCCAGCTACAATCAGATATTTGTTTTACCTGAGGATAGAGAAAAGACAACGTTCACCACTCTTTAGGGCACATTCATGTATGCCAAAATTCCTTTTGGATTGATGAACGCAGGAGCAACATTCCAGCTAGCCATGGACATAGCCTTCATTGGAGAAAAAGATAAATTTTTGGTCATCTATCTGGATGGCATAACTGTCTTCTCTGGATCTCATAAAGAGCACTGCTATCATCTACGAAAGGTATTCTTAAAATGCAGAAGTTTTGGTCTCTCTTTAAATCCAAAGAAATCATTGTTTTCCATGAAGGAAGGGAAATTAATGGGGCACATAGTATCAACTGAGGGAGTCAAAATCGACCCTAGTAGGGTGGAGGCGATCCAAACCTTATCACTCCCAAGGTCCAGGGAACAAGTCCAGTCTTTTTTGGGAAAGATTAACTTTCTAAGGATGTTTTTTTCCAATTTTTCTGAAATGGTGAAACTCATAACAACCATGCTTAGGAAGGGAAATGAAGTAAAATGGGTTGTCGGGTCTAGAAATTATTTTGAACAGATCAAGAAAGAATTGACTGAAGTGCCTATGATTATCAGTCCTGTTTACTCTAAATATTTTTTAATTTTCTCTTTTGCTTCATTTGATACAGTGGCATTTGTTTTACTACATAAGAATGTTGAGGGATTGGAGCAGCCTATCTCCTTTTTTAGCAGGGCATTGAGGGATGCAGAGATCAGATATGACATCATGGAGAAACAATCCTATGCATTGGCGAAATCCCTGAAGGATTTCAGGATCTATGTCCTTCATTAAATAATTATTGCATATGTCCCTTCAATTGTTGTGAAGGACATTCTGATTCAGCTAGACATAGATGAGAGGAGGAGAAAATGGATTGTCAGAATCCTCGAATTTGATCTAGAAATCAAACCTACCAAGCTAGTTAAAGGTCAGGGTTTAACCAAGCTATTGGTTGAATCTAATTATAAGGATTTTAGGGTTAACTTCATCAACATTTTCTCAGAAAATCACCAGGCTGAATTGTCTGATGGAAATCCTCAGGGCACCCCTCCATTGGAAAAATGCACTTGGTATAAAGATATTGTGTATTTTCTACAAAAGTTAAAGCCCCCTGATGGAATGGGGAAGAGAAAGGGAAGATATTTAAAGCTCAAAGAAGTCATATATTTCCTTATTGACCATGTATTATATTGGACGGACCCTCTAAGAGTGCTTCTGAGATGTCTAAACCCACAGGAGGCCCAAAGGATTATGTTTGATTTTCATAGCAGCCTATGTGGGGGACATCATTTCTGGAAGACCACAGCCTACACAATTCTCAGGGTTGGGTACTACTGGCTCACTTTATTCACTGATGTGTACAGAAATATCAGAGCCTATATCAAATGTCAAAAATTCTCAGGAAAGAAACATCTCAAATCCTCGCCACTAAAGCCTGTAGTAGATTCAACACCCTTTCAGCAGTGGGGATTGGAATTCATTGGGGAGATTCATCCTGCTTCAAGTGGTCATCATAGATGGATATTAACTACAATATATTATTTGACCAAATGGATAGAATCCATCCCCACCAGGAGTGCTTCACACAAGGTAATCCTCAGTTTCCTGGAGGATATCATAGCAAGGTTTGTTTGTCCTAGCAGAATTATCACTGATAATGATGCATATTTCAAGTCTGAGCCTTTGATCAAGTTCTATGAGTAGTTTGGGATTTCATTAATTCACTCCACTCCTTATTATCCCCAAGGAAATGGACTGGAGGAGTCCTCTAATAAAATTTTGATCAATCTTATTAAAAGACTGTTAGAGGATAATAAGAAGGCATGGGATTCAAAGCTCAAATTCTCTCTGTGGGATGATCAAGTGACAAAAAAAATATCCATAGGTATCTCCCCTTTCCAACTTGTTTATGGGACAAAAGATGTTTTTCCCTCTCAGCTGGCTCTACCTGTAGAAAAATTCTTTCAAGATTATCAAGGAGATCCTGATGATATGATCAGAAGGATTCATCAACTGGTGGTAGTACATCATACCAGAGAGCAGGTGATAGACAGAGCTCATAACCGTTAGCAAAGGATCAAACAAGCCTTTGACAGAAAGGCAAGAAAATAATTTTTCTAGTTGGAAGATCTAGTGCTTAAATGGGATGCACCCAGGCAAGACAGAGGAAATCACAACAAACTTGAAGCCCTATGGATCGGGCCTTTCACAATCTCTGAAGTATTTTCAAATAATACTTACAGGTTGTAGGAATTGAAGGGTGAAGAATTTTTTAATGGCCTTATGAATGGGCATTTCCTGAAGAAATGTTTTACTTGAGCCATAGGTGGCTCTCATGTATTTGTAAATATTGATTTTTCTTTTGTTTCTATTTTTAGTTCATAAGTGATTCCATAGCCCAACAACAAGGCACTAAAACTGCATAAGAGTTCTTGTCATCTCACAGGGAGAAATACATCCCCCATGGAGCCTAATGTTATCACATATGTTGTTAAAGGGGGTGTTTTACTAAGAAGTGACCCCCTTTGCCGAAAAAATGGCAAGAAGTGGGTCAAAAACCCACTTATCCTAAGTTCGAGGTGAAAGAGTGCATTGCACTAAGCAGGAAGTAGATATGGGTAGCCAAAATCTGTGCGCTCAGATCTATGGCACGGGCTCAATCCCAGACCCCCCCCACCTTTATGCCTTTTATGGGGGGGGTTTGATATGGTGGTTTTAGATTACGGGCCAACCACTATTGTGGTGCCTCCTCGTGATGTCAAACAACCCCCCCCCGCTAAACCACTAAACACCTAGCCCCCCTTCCGATATACTGCTTACCGCCCTCACCTCCCTCTAACACTTGTCTTTCACTTACCTGTCCCTTCTCCGTCATTGTGTCAGTGCCACTCCTCACTTATCCCTGCCTGCCATGTGTATTCCACTCCCCGCCTCATGTCACGTCCCCCTTTAGCCTCCACCTCTCACTTCCCACCATTTGTCTCCCATGTCATCTCCACCTATATGATCATCCCCACTCTCCCTTTGCCACCACACTCTTTGTCCCCGATGCATCGTTTCCACGTCCCTCCACTCGGCCACTGAGCATATGTTGTATCCTGCTAAATTTGTTCCTGTCACTTCGCCCATTCCTCCTCATCTGCATCCATGGTCGTCGACCAGTCTTCCCCATATGCATCCAACAAGGCGTAGAAGGTGAAGGAAAGATAGCCATGTCTCTGAATGCGGGTGTTGACTCTACTCACTCAGAGAATCTGTTAATGCAAATGCGGAAGGTGGGTAAGATGTCGTCTCCTTCCATAAATAGAAGGCCAGGAAGGGAAAAAGCGCAGAGGCAGGATGTCAGTCTGGATTGACAAAGATCGCGTCCAAAAGAAGACTATATGGATAGTCTGACCAACATCTGCATGTGCAACCTGACAGATAAACTCATCAACGCAAAGCCTTAAAATCATGACATGATCGTGCCTCCAGTAGCGGAGCCAGTTCTAAGTATATGTAGGCATTTTTGTCATTTTGTTAGCATTGATGGTAGAGATAAGATCCCAATTGTAAAGTCTTAGAAAGGCCTCTGGTTCTCTAGTTATAGATTGATATTTGAGACTTCTTGTTTAATAGAATTCATCCCCTTCCTTACTCTTTTCTTCTGACTCTTAAATCACAGGCATGGATGATCCTGTCGGGTGTTGTAATGACTATATAATGTAGGTTTGAATATATTGGTTTTTGCAACAATTTAAGTTTCTTGAAGTTTTCATATCTGAGAGGATATCATATCTGGGACTTTTCCTCCAAAGGCTGCTGGAAGACCAAATGTTCAGAGCAGACTTTCATTCCTCTCTATTTTTTCCTCCACCTACTCACCACTATGCAACTTACTGTCCTAGGTTAGATCAATACGTCACCTAGCTCTGTATTTCCAACCCAATTTTCTGAGTTAAAATGATATTGTTCTGAGTTTACTCCCATTTGGTCACCCTTTATAAACAACCTGTGACATATAAATTGATGGGTATTGGGCTTACTCCTGTTGCAATCCAGGAGTGACTCCTGGTGGTAACAGTCTTAAACTAAGAAGGGGGGAAATAGTGAAAGAATACACAGATGAATTTCGTAAGATGGAATTAATGTTGAATATTCCATTACATACCCAGGAAACTCTTATGAAGTATATAGGAGGTTTACCTGCACATATTCGTAACACTGTATTTATAATTGGACCTACTAATCTTGATGAGGTTTATGTTCAAGCAACATACAATGAAGCAAGGAAAACATGATTTAGTTTATCAAAGGAATCGTCTTCAAGGAAAGAGGAAAAAATAAAGGGGAATGGAAAGAAATCAAATTCAGCGACAAGAAGGGAAGACAAGCTCTCTTGCAAGCATTGCAAGAAACAAGGTAATGGTGATGACCATTGCTGGCAATTGCATCCCAAGAAGCCACTGAAGTGGTTCAAAGAAAGGAAAGAGAGGAATACAGTTGCAGCAGCAACATGACCAATAGACTCGGGATATGATTCAAGTGATGAGACTAAGATCACAATAGTTGGTTTGACAGGTAAAATTGGTGATGGATATGATTCTAAATGCAAGTTGTTTCACATAAGGGTGATAACGAAACACACTAAGATCGATACATTGATAGATAGTGGATCTCAGTCTAACTTGATTTCAGAGGAGGTGGTTAAACAATTGGGATTAAACACTAAAATGAATCATAAACCTTACTCACTTAAATGGATAAGAAACAATCATAAATTGCACATAACAAAGCAATGCACTTTAAAGTTTGCAATTTCATCAAATTTATGGATGAGGTAATGCGTGATGTGGTGCCACTCAATGAATGTGGAATGGTCTTAGGAAGCCCTTATTTGTATGATTGCAAAGAAATCTTCTACAGGGAACAAAATCAATATCACTTAACCAAAGAAGCAAATAAATATGTTGTACATGCTCATCACTTAAAAGAAAATCAATCTCTTTAAACAATGGAACAATTAAGGAAGGCATCTTATGAAAGAAACATACCTATAATTGTGCCAAATAAAGAAATTGATCTTAAGCATGAACATGAGATGGTTGTGTAATGGAAGTTCAATCATACTTTGCTTCAAGATAAGATAATATTGTGCAAGTACTACAAACATATTATATCATTTGTAGTCATATTTTTGATGTTGTCGTTGCTAATGTTTTCAACATGTATGGTGGTGGCTTCAGTAAGATGTGAAAGAGTACAAGTGGCTAACAATATGTTGTCAGTTGTCATGGTTTTTTTTCAATTGATCTTGATGAGACAAGTGCACAGGACAAATTTTAAAGACAAATAACAAGTGGGGTGTCCTATCCCACACTTGATGACTGGTTAATATCCTTTTGGAGGAGCAAAAGGTCTTAGTGGGGAGGTGTGATCCAAATGGATCTTGAAAGGCTCAAAACTCAANGTGCACAGGACAAATTTTAAAGACAAATAACAAGTGGGGTGTCCTATCCCACACTTGATGACTGGTTAATATCCTTTTGGAGGAGCAAAAGGTCTTAGTGGGGAGGTGTGATCCAAATGGATCTTGAAAGGCTCAAAACTCAAATTTCTCAAATTCTCAAGAAAACGACATGATCTAGAATTACTCATCACAATCTTTCCATTGGTGCAAACGGATCGAAAAACAGAGTCTGTATGAATTTTTTTTTGTAATTTGAAGTTTGGGTCAAACAAGGAAAAAGTCAATTGGTCAAGGGACACGTGGCATCTTCAGCATGTGACACATGGAAGCTTATAAATTTGACAAGTGGAATCCATCAAGTGATGAAATGTGGTATCACTAGGTCATGACAAGTGGCAAGGGTTCATGATGACAAGTGTCAAACTTTTGATAGTCCATGTGGCAAAAGATTGGCCAACCATGGGTTGACACATGGTCCAATCCAAGGGTGCCACATGTCACCATGGTCAAGGCCTTAAAAATTTCAAATTTATATTGTTGGACTCCATGGGATTTGATACCATGACCTACCTCTTCAAATGACTTAAGCACAATGAGCTAGCCACAAAGGGAGAATTAGTACTTTAGAAAGAAAAAAATCCACTTTTCAGAAATTTAAGCTTAAACACCTTTTCCAGCTAAGGGAGGTGCGCCCCTTGGGAACTAGGACACATAGACCTCATATGACCATAGAAGGGTGGCACGTGCCCTAACTGGGGGCTTAAGCATAATTGTTTCCAAATTTTGGGTTTTGACCTTATTTTAGCTTATTTTTAGTGATTTTTGAGGATTTTTTGCCCTCTGAAGGGGATTTGAGCCCAATGTAAGGCCAGAAAGTTGGGGGGAAGTTGGATTTTGATGCCCAACTCAGAATATATATAAAACATAGGTTTTTTATAGTCCAAACAAGTTTATAAAAGGATAAATTTTGTAGAATTTTGAAGCCAAATACATTATTATGCAAGGAAGCCACTAAGGAGGGGAACTTTGTGGACCAATTCCGGGAGATACTCTCAACCGTTTTCAGTACCGTTAGTTTTGTTGGGTTTTTGAGGTAGATAAAAACACAACCAGGCCAATTTTTAATCCATTTGACACTTTTCTGATGTATGTTTGGAGCATTGAAGAGAAATAAGAAATCCTGACCCACTGAGACAAAGGCCCGGAGACGTAGGCAATCTTGTCGGACACCATTAACAAAATTTATCTTATGGTTTGATGATTCATTTTGTTTAATTTTAGATATGCATTTCTTATTATGGCTGCTATGATATATCATTATTTTCTTCTTCCTTGATCAATTCCTAATTGGTTAATGAACCCATGCTTAAAACTTAACCAAGTCTTTAAAATATCTTTCTGGATCATGTGAAGACCTTATGTCCTGCACATTGTACACCATACATTGTCTCTCTTTTATTTACATTAATTCATATTCAATTGATATTTTAAGTTCTTCAAATCTTGTCTCATCTCTTCCATAGTTGGAGTTGTATGCTTATACTGGTTTTCTTCTAACTATGGAGCTGCTAGCAAAGCCTCACCATGAGTCTAGAATTCCTGATGTCTCAAAGAATACTTCAAATGTGGAAACAAAGAATTAACAAATAGATGTCTATGTTGTGTATCAATAATAGTGTACTTCAACTTACCTTTTAGCCTCTTGAACTTTTGGTCCACTTCCCAAACTGATTCTCCTAGTTTTTTCTTAATCTCTGTCATTTAATTCATAAACTGGTCCTCTAAGCTTGGCTTCTAAAATTCATTAATCAACTACCTCTTCACCTCTGCAACATTCGTAGGTGCTCCTATCGGGTTATTTGATGCAAGACCCATGTACTAGTATAATGCATGGTGTCTAAATGTGATTGTCAACTACTCAAACTTAGTATATTCATCTATATTATTCTTGGTTGCCCATATCTTCTCACAAATGAATAAATGATTATCCGGATCATCTGACCCATCCCCTTGGAATTTAGTTAACTTCATAGTGAAATATTGACTTAACATAGTGAAATTTGTTGAACTACCACCTCCACGCGGTGTAGATACTTGACTACTACTTTTTGAGTTACTTTTACTTGAATTGGACCCTCATCCAAAAATTCTTCTACCAGTAATCACTTGTTGGTTAACCATTTTTTCTTCTTTAGTTGTCTTTGTCGCACATGGTGTTGTGAGTTCCACACTAATTTAGATCTAGAATGGATATCTTTCTGCTACACCAGACCCATGACCTATGTTTTTCCTCTCATATGTGGCATGCAATATATCCTCAATATTCCCCATGGTGCGGAGATCCTCTACCTCTTCCTCCTCACTTTCCAAGCCCTCTCGCTCAGCTACTTCTCTCTTCTTTATATTCATACTATACTAGTAGGGTCATCTACTACGCATCACACCTATACTCCTTATGATCTCCCTGGTATGCTCATGATCCATAATGATGGGGTCCATTTCTTCCTTCTTCTAGCTACTCTCTAGAGCCTTCTCCATATCTCAGATCTTCCTTATTACTTCCCCCATCTCCCCCATGCACACAGGGTGTTCTAGTTGTCTGATTCCATGGTCATCATGCATTTATCATATAATAATGTCTTGATCGATGCATAAAGTGACTTGATGTACCTCCCTCTAGGCCTCTTCAAGAAATCATGCTCTACTGCAGTGTATGAATTCGATGTATCTACTGCAAATTCAGTAATAAACCTTGCAATAATATTATCCAACCAGAAATCTACTGTGCATGTAAATTTATTATTAGTCATTTCCAACTACACAATATCTTGAGCATTCCACTCAACTGGTCTAATCTGATTCATAGGATGGGTATCCTTCAACCTTAATATCCACTCTTGCAATAATTCTGGAAAATAACAGAAAAATGCTTCATGCAAATTAGTAAACACATATTTCTTCATATCCTAGTGCAATGTATATCTGGAACCCTTATGATCTTTCTGCACGAACTCCAAATTCTATATTTCCAACCATATTTCAATGTCTTGCTTTGTAGGATTCCATGGCTTGAACATCCCTTTTTACCACTGCATATTCTTCACCAAACCCCTTCTTGGTTGTCCTTTTGACTTCCAGCCGGCAACAAAACCATTTTTTGGATGTATGGGTTGATTTGGGTTCTCCCTTAGTTCTCCAAAAAAACCCTTATCACCAATGACCCCTCTAGTAAACCAGAAGGAAACACTACCTACAGAGTTCTCAACGTAGTCTCAACCAAGATGGCTTATGGGTGATCACATGACTCAAGTGTCTACAATTAGGAAATGGGTTGGGGTTGTTCTTCTTACTTTTATTTCTACTTAAACATGCATTTTACCATATTATTCATCAGATCCATTAACTCATTCATTCATAGCATTTGTTTTTCATACATATTTATAGTGTGTGTTGTAAGTAAATTCATTCATTCATTTATCTAATCATCTAACCATAAATATAGAAATAGTAAAACATTTAGACACATTGCACACATAGTTTTACCATGGTTCACCCTCCCCCCCCCTGAGAGTTATGTCCACAAAGATATTATTCTTATTTTCTTATTCATTAAAAGGCACTGTGTGAATTACATCATCAGATAATAGAAAGTAGTGAGGAATACCAATGTCACACCAAACTCCACATATTGTGACCTAACCCTCCGCTACATATCCATATTTACTCCATCCAAGCTCCACAGCTCTCAAAACAAACTTCAACTCAACACATATTCCAAAATAGGTTCCCCAAAATAGTTCTCCCCAAAATATATGA
>SNQJ01S0155290.1:43155-53292 GCA_010110895.2 Picea sitchensis
TTGAGTTTTGAGCCTTTCAAGATCCATTTGGATCACACCTCCCCACTAAGACCTTTTGCTCCTCCAAAAGGATATTAACCAGTCATCAAGTGTGGGATAGGACACCCCACTTGTTATTTGTCTTTAAAATTTGTCCTGTGCACTTGTCTCATCAAGATCAATTGAAAAAAAACCATGACAACTGACAACATATTGTTAGCCACTTGTACTCTTTCACATCTTACTGAAGCCACCACCATACATGTTGAAAACATTAGCAACGACAACATCAAAAATATGACTACAAATGATATAATATGTTTGTAGTACTTGCACAATATTATCTTATCTTGAAGCAAAGTATGATTGAACTTCCATTACACAACCATCTCATGTTCATGCTTAAGATCAATTTCTTTATTTGGCACAATTATAGGTATGTTTCTTTCATAAGATGCCTTCCTTAATTGTTCCATTGTTTAAAGAGATTGATTTTCTTTTAAGTGATGAGCATGTACAACATATTTATTTGCTTCTTTGGTTAAGTGATATTGATTTTGTTCCCTGTAGAAGATTTCTTTGCAATCATACAAATAAGGGCTTCCTAAGACCATTCCACATTCATTGAGTGGCACCACATCACGCATTACCTCATCCATAAATTTGATGAAATTGCAAACTTTAAAGTGCATTGCTTTGTTATGTGCAATTTATGATTGTTTCTTATCCATTTAAGTGAGTAAGGTTTATGATTCATTTTAGTGTTTAATCCCAATTGTTTAACCACCTCCTCTGAAATCAAGTTAGATTGAGATCCACTATCTATCAATGTATCGATCTTAGTGTGTTTTGTTATCACCCTTATGTGAAACAACTTGCATTTAGAATCATATCCATCACCAATTTTACCTGTCAAACCAACTATTGTGATCTTAGTCTCATCACTTGAATCATATCCCGAGTCTATTGGTCATGGTGTTGTTGCAACTGTTTTCCTCTCTTTCCTTTCTTTGAACCACTTCAGTCGCTTCTTGGGATGCAATTGCCAGCAATGGTCATCACCATTACCTTGTTTTTTGCAATGCTTGCAAGAGAGCTTATCTTCCCTTCTTGTCGCTGAATTTGATTTCTTGCCATTCCCCTTTATTTTGTCCTCTTTCCTCGAAGACGATTCCTTTGATACACTAAATCATGTTTTCCTTTCTTCAATGTATGTTTCTTGAACATAAACCTCATCAATATTAGTAGGTCCAATTATAAACACAGTGTTATGAATATGTGCAGGTAAACCTCCTATATACTTCATAAGAGTTTCCTGGGTATGTAATGGAATATTCAACATTAATTCCATCTTACGAAATTCATCTGTGTATTCTTTCACTATTTTCCCCCTTCTTAGTTTAAGTCTATTACCACCAGGAGTCACTCCTAGATTGCAGCAGGAGTAAGCCCGATACCCATCAGTTTATATGTCACAGGTTGTTTATAAAGGGTGACCAAATGGGAGTAAACTCAGAACAATATCATTTTAACTCAGAAAATTAGGTTGGAAATACAGAGCTAGGTGACGTATTGATCTAACCTAGGACAGTAAGTTTCATAGTGGTGAGTAGGTGGAGGAAAAACTAGAGAGGAATGAAATTCTGCTCTGAACATTTGGTCTTCCAGTAGCCTTTGGAGGAAAAGTCCCAGATATGATATCCTCTCAGATATGAAAACTTCAAGAAACTTAAATTGTTGCAAAAACCAATATATTCAAACCTACATTATATAGTCATTGCAACACCTGACAGGATCATCCATGCCTGTGATTTAAGAGTCAGAAGAAAGAGTAAGGAAGGGGATGGCTGCTATTAAACAAGAAGTCTCAAATATCAATCTATAACCAGAGAACCAGAGGCCTCGCTAAGACTTTACAATTGGGATCTTAGCTCTACCATCAATGCTAACAAAATGACAAAAATGCCTACATATACTTATAACTGGCTCCGCTGCTGGAGGCATGATCATGTCATGATTTTAAGGCTTTGCGTTGATGAGTTTCTCTGTCAGGTTGCACATGTAGACGTTGGTCAGACTATCCATATAGTCTTCTTTTGGATGCAATCTTTGTCAATCCAGACTGACATCCTGCCTCTGTGCTTTTTCCCTTCCCGACCTTCTATTTATGGAAGGAGACGATGTCTTACCCACCTTCTGCATTTGCATTAACAGATTCTCTGAGTGATCAGAGTCAACACCCACATTCAGAGACATGGCTATCTTTCCTTCACCTTCTGCGCCTTGTTGGATGCATATGGGGAAGACTGGTCGATGACCATGGATGCGAATGAGGAGGAATGGGTGAAGTGACAGGAACAAATTCAGCAGGATACAACATATGCTCAGTGGCTGAGTGGAGGGACGTGGAAATGATGCATCGGGGACAAAGAGTGTGGTGGAAAAGGGAGAGTGGGGATGATCATATAGGTGGAGATGACATGGGAGACAGATGGTGGGAAGTGAGAGGTGGAGGCTAAAGGGGGATGTGACATGAGGTGGGGAGTGGAATACACATGGTATGCGGGGATAAGTGAGGAGTGGCACTGACACAATGACGGAGAAGGGACAGGTAAGTGGAAGACAAGTGTTAGAGGGAGGTGAGGGCGGTAAGCAGTATATCGGAAGGGGGGCTAGGTGGTTCGTGGTTTAGCGGGGGGGGGTTGTTTGACATCACGAGGAGGAACCACAATAGTGGTTGGACCGTAATCTAAAACCACCATATCGGACCCCCCCCCTCCCATAAAAGGCAGAAAGGTGGGGGGGGGTCTGGGATTGAGCCTGTGCCATAGATCTGAGCACACAGATTTTGGCTACCCATATATGCTTCCTGCTTAGTGCAACGCACTCTTTCACCTTGAACTTAGGATAAGTGGGTTTTTGACCCACTTCTTGCCATTTTTTCGGCAAAGGGGGTCACTTCTTAGTAAAACACCCCCTTTAACAACATATGTGATAACATTAGGCTCCATGGGGGATGGATTTCTCCCTGTGAGATGACAAGAACTCTTATGCAGTTTTAGTGCCTTGTTGTTGGGCTATGAAATCACTTATGCACTAAAAACAGAAACAAAAGAAAAATCAATATTTACAAATACATGAGAGCCACCTATGGCTCAAGTAAAACATTGCTTCAGGAAATGCCTATTCATAAGGCCATTAAAAAATTCTTCACCCTTCAATTCCTATAACCTGTAAGTATTATTTGAAAATACTTCAGAGATTGTGAAAGGCCTGATCCATAGGGCTTCAAATTTGTTGTGATTTCCTCTGTCTTGCCTAGGTGCATCCCATTTAAGCACTAGATCTTCCAACTAGAAAAATTATTTTATTGCCTTTCTATCAAAGGCTTGTTTGATCCTTTGCTAAGGGTTATGAGCTCTATCCATCACCTTCTCTCTGTTATGATGTACTTCCACCAGTTGATGAATCCTTCTGATCATATCATCAGGCTCTCCTTGATAATCTTGAAAGAATTTTTCTACAAGTAGAGCCAGCTGAGAGGGAAAAACATCTTTTGTCCCATAAACAAGTTGGAAAGGGGAGATACCTATTGATATTTTTGTTGTCACTTGATCATCCCACAGAGAGAATTTGAGCTTTGAATCCCATGCCTTCTTATTATCCTCTAACAGTCTTTTAATAAGATTGATCAAACTTTTATTAGAGGACTCTGCCAGTCCATTTCCTTGGGGATAATAAGGAGTGGAGCGAATTAATGAAATCCCAAACTACTCATAGAACTTGATCAAAGGCCCAGACTTGAAATATGCATCATTATCAGTGATAATTCTACTAGGACAAACAAACCTTGCTATGATATCCTCCAGGAAACTGACAATTACCTTGTGTGAAGCACTCCTGGTGGGGATGGATTCTATCCATTTGGTCAAATAATCTGTTGTAGTTAATATCCATCTATGATGACCACTTGAAGAAGGACGAATCTCCCCAATGAAGTCCAATCCCCACTACTAAAAGGGTGTTGAAGCTACTACAAGCTTTAGTGGCAAGGACTTGAGTTGTTGCTTTCCTGAGAATTTTTCACATTTGATATAGGCTCTGATATTTCTGTACACATCAGTGAATAAAGTGAGCCAGTAGTACCCAACCCTGAGAATTGTGTAGGCTGTGGTCTTCCAGAAATGATGTCCCCGACATAGGCTGCTATGAAAATCTAACATAATCCTTTGGGCCTCCTGTGGGTTTAGACATCTCAGAAGCACTCTTAGAGGGTCCATCCAATATAATACATGGTCAATAAGGCAATATATGACTGCTTTGAGCTTTAAATATCTTGCCTTGCTCTTCCCCATTCCATCAGGGGGCTTTAACTTTTGCAGAAAATACACAATATCTTTATACCAAGTAAATTTTTCCAATGGAGGGGTGACCTGAGGATTGCCATCAGACAATTCAGCCTAGTGATTTTCTGAGCAAATGTTGATGAATTTAACCCTAAAATCCTTACAATTAGATTCAACCAATAGCTTGGTTAAACCCTGAACTTTAACTAGCTTGGTAGGTTTGATTTCTAGATCAAATTCGAGGATTCTGACAATCCATTTTCTCCTCCTCCCATCTATGTCTGGCTGAATCAGAATGTCCTTCACAACAATTGAAGGGACATATGCAATAATTATTTAATGAAGGACATAGATCTTGAAAGCCTTGAGGGCTTTCGCCAATGCATAGGATTGTTTCTCCATGATGTCATATCTGATCTCTGCATCCCTCAATGCCCTGCTAAAAAAGGAGATAGGCTACTCCAATCCCTCAACATTCTTATGTAGTAAAACAAATGCCATTGTATCAAATGAAGAAAAAGAGAAAATTAAAAAATATTTAGAGTAAACATCACTGATAAGCCTAGGCACTTCAGTCAATTCTTTCTTGATCTGTTCAAAAGAATTTCTAGACTCGACAGCCCATTTTACTTCATTTCCCTTCCTAAGCATGGTTGTTATGAGTTTCACCATTTCAGAAAAATTGGAAAAAAACATCCTTAGAAAGTTAATCTTGCCCAAAAAAGACTGGACTTATTTCCTGGACCTTGGGAGTGATAAGGTTTGGATCACCTCCACCCTGCTAGGGTCGATTTTGACTCCCTCAGCTGATACTATGTGCCCCATTAATTTCCCTTCCTTCATGGAAAACAATGATTTCTTTGGATTTAAAGAGAGACCAAACCTTCTGCATTTTAAGAATACCTTTCGCAGATGATAGCAGTGCTCTTTATGAGATCCGAAGAAGACAATTATGCCATCCAGATAGATGACCAAAAATTTATCTTTTTCTCCAATGAAGGCTATGTCCATGGCTAGCTGGAATGTTGCTCCTGCGTTCATCAATCCAAAAGGAATTTTTGCATACATGAATGTGCCCTAAAGAGTGGTGAACGTTGTCTTTTCTCTATCCTCAGGTAAAACAAATATCTGATTGTAGTCGGAAAAGCCATCAATCATGGAAATTCTGGATGCACCTGTTACCCTTTGTAATATATGTTCCATCTTTGGCAAGGGGTAATTATCCTTCTTTGAGCTCCTACCTAGATTTATGAAATTGACACAGAGTATGATTTCTACACTTCTCTTTCTCACCGGGACCAGGTTGTCTATCCATTCTGAATATCTCAAGGGGATGATGATTTGGGCATCCAACAGCTTCCTTACCTCCTTCTCCATGATAGGAAGTAACATAGGATTTATTTGTCTCAACTTCTGCCTAAATTGTTTGGATTCTTCCTTCAATGGGATCTTGTGCTCTATAATGTTGATATCATATGTTTTGAGGTCTTCATAGGTCTAAGCAAATACATCAACAAATTATTTTAATTGCTCAGTATACTTAGCCCTCTACTCCTTTGACAAGCTATTAGAAAACTTGACAGGCTTTGGATTCTCCTCTGTGCCAATATTGCACTCAGCCACATCAACATCATCCTTTAAGATTTTTCCCTTTACTGCCACATCATTTCTATCAAAAAGCCTTTCCAAAGGAACTAGTCCTTTGGGGATGTGATTTCTAGGCAGCTGAACTATATGATGATCAACAATCTTGTCTAGAAAATCACCAGCATAGGGATCGGCTTTAGAACCAGGATCTCAATCAATGTGCAATGCAGAAAATTCCTCAATAGTCTCTAGGAATCTTTTGATTTCAATATCATCCTAAAAAACCTTCCAATGTTTGACATTGTCAGGTATGGAGGGCATGTATTTCACTTATGTATCATACCTGAGCTTGGGTGGCAGAGGGACTCTGAAATTGCTCACTGAAATAGCTAGGGAATCAACCATAGTGGTTTATCCTCTTGGAGTGAATGATATATTGAAATCCAGGAAAAAACTATCAATGAGGTCCCATACTTCATTTCTGTAACTCCTAAGCTGAGGGTGTTTGGCTTGATAAATATTTCTGATCTACTGAATAATTTGCTCGGCATCCCCAAACATAGATATTTCTTCAATTCCCATGTCCTTTGTAGCCCTTAATCCTAGCACAAGAGCCTTGTACTCTACCACATTATTGGTAGCTTCAAACTCTAACTTGTTTGATAGAGATATAGCTTCCTGAACAAGGAAAACCAAAACTACCCCAGTGCCAACACCACCTTTAGAGGAAGCTCCATCAAAGAACATTTTCCATACATAAGAAATTGGGGAAGAATATTCATGGGGGTTAATTGGATGCTTTCTGAGTTGAAGAGGAGCCTCATGGGTGTTGGTGAGATGCAACAAACTAGATCCCAAATCCGTATCCAGAGAGAAAATAGGGTGATTGGTGGGGTCTTCCTCATCACTGATGATGTAGGCCAACTGAGCTTCTTTATATAGTCTTCTATGCTCCCCTCCAAAGAATGGAATGGTAGCATATGTGAGATCCATATGTAGTGTTACCTCAAGCTTTTTAATCCAAGATCTTGACAATAGCATGCCAAACTTGGGAGGTACATCAGCTACCATGATATCCATGGCCACACTTTTCATGGGAAGCTTGAACAAGGTTACCACCAGATATTTGATGACTCCAAGACATTGTGCCATCCTTGAATAGAAATATTACAAATCATGATAGGCCTTTGTTACTTACACCCTGAGCTCTTCCATGATTGTTTTAGGCATGAGGTTATGGGGAGCCCTGAATTCATCAGGAAATTATGCAACACCTTGTCATGTATGTTTAGGGATGTGTAGAATGGAGGGGATGAATCATCTCTATCTTCCACCATAGGACCTAAGATGACTGTTGGTTTTGTGTCTTGGATATTTACTGAGTCTGTGGGATGGCAAGATAGATCAGACTACAATAGTTTAGATAGGTATTTTTTGAAGTTGTCATGTTTAACTATCTTTGAAATTGGCACAAGAATTCTGATTTTTTGAATTTCTTTGTTGGCACAAGGGCAAACCCAGGGTTCAACGGTCAAGAGCACACCAAAAAATCCCTAACTACCGACTCTTTCGACAACACCTACGAAGTAGATGAAGTCTTACCCGATGTAGAGGCAGGGGTTTTTTCAAGATTCAGGTGTTTGGAACCTTAGTTGGGACACATATATGTGATTATATCCTTTACAGAGCACTTAGCATCGTTAATTCATCACTTATTCACCCTTATTGTACTTCATAGATAAGACAAAACATCGCAGTACTTGCTCAGATATAAGATATTTCAGTTCTTAGCAATAACAAAACATATTAGATCCTGTAGATCAGCACTAAGCATCCTCATACACATCAGATATAATATTCATATACATCTAGTGAATCACAAAGAATAAGCAAATCTATGTAATCATGGCACAACACTTAGCAAGATAGTGAAAACATAAGGAAAAAACAACACAAAGCATGACACATAGGTTTACGTGGTTCACCCCCACCCTGGAGCTACATCCACAAAGTCTTCTTCTTCTTTATTAGCTTTGGTCAATCTGATTATAGCACAGAGCTTAAATGTACTCCACATAGGATAGGAGATATGTGCGCACCTCGCCAGATCCTCCTTCCTTGAGTAGATCTAGCACAGAGCCTCCTTACAATCCGTGCACTCAACACTTACAACACTTTCACTCATCTATGCAAGCCTCTTACAATCATGCACATAGCATTTACACTCGATCACACAGATCTAATTACTAACACTAAGCCATCAACACTAGCTACTTATTTATACTTTACAACATAGGCCTAAAACATGGGTAAACCCATGGGCCAACATCCCTTTCCCATTACATTAACCGAAAACCCTAAAAGGGCCCCAAAAGTGGGCTGAGATCCTATGATCTCTGCTTCTCCTGGCACTCCATCTTTGACAAGGTGTCTATGTCGAACAATGGTCAAATATGACCAAGTGTTCCTCAAAACTTGGTTAAGGGCCAATAGGCCCCCAACACTCACCTATGATTCGTCCCGAGTCACTCTAGTCTGATCAACTCCTCTTCGAATGTCTTGAGCTTGGCTCGAGCTACTTCGGCCTGCTGCAGTGCGATAGCCTCTTGCTCAGTGAACTCCTGGATCACTACTTTCTTTATTGGTCCTTCCATGCACTGTTTTGTAGTGATGACAACTTGTTCAAGCTCGACTGCTTAGCTCTCAACTTCAGTGAACAGTTGGCATGCTTTCTCTTGGAGTGGTTGAATTCATTGAGAGACTTCCATCACTCTACTTTGCATCATGTGTACCTGTTATTGGGCAGTGTGTTGTTCTGGAAATTGCTTCATTCTTTCAACTGGGGTCAAGGTCTTTAGCTGCACTTGTAGCGTATCTACATGCTTCTTTACTTCTTAGAGATGTGCTTCTAATGTCTACAATTCAGGGTTCTCTGTAAGGTTCTCATAAGTCTGGGTGCTTCTATATATTAGATTCTTACATTCCAAAGCCAAGGTTTTTACTCGGCCAACTGCGTTGCAGGCAGTTGCCTCCCTTAGGTCTCTTACTTCTTGTGTAGTCTTGGGCACGGTACAAAGTTCCAGATATGCGATGCACTACTAAAGTTGTTGTATTACTTCTTCAAGTTGTGCCACCTACTGTGGGACATGTTCTTCCATTTTCACTTCAATGACCATCACAAAGCAAAGTGCTCTGTGAACTCTTTCCTGTACTTCAAGTTTCTCTTCTAGCAATTGGTCCTTGCTCTGCTATAACTATGATTTTTCCTCCTTCCACTTCGCTTCCAGGGAAATCATTTCTTGTTCTGCCTTCCTCTGTTGTACTATATGTGTGCTATGTACTTGTGCCAAAGCTTGGGTGGCTTGTGTCGTGTCTTCTTGAGCTCATCGAAGGTGAGCTTCAACTTTCTCGGTGATCTGGCGTAATTGGGTGGGCTCATCATCTGTTCCTATTGTTTCAATTGTCAAGGGTGTCGTAGAAACTACTTTGTTAGACTAGAGTTCCTGCTGCACTTCTTGAAGTTCACCCTTGATTCGGCTGAATACCTCCTCCTTCTTCGCTTCTTGCTTTTCTGCGATCTCTAGTGAAGCATCATTCAACACCGCGATCAAGAAGTCAAAGTTGTCTTGTGTAAGGGTAGTCTTAAACGTAGTCCTGCTGGCCCTAGTTTTCTTTCGGGATGAGGAATTTGGTGGGGTAATCTTCCTTTTATTAGAGGGATCCACCTCCTCTCCAGACGGAGTAACCTTGCTTTTGTTTTTCTCAACTTCTGTGCTACCTAGTTCTTCACCATCACCTTCCTCTGCAGGTGAGATCGAAGTAGTCTTTGTGGATGTGGTATGGATATCTTGAACTTCCACATCCTTCTTAATCTCGCGCAGTCCAGGTGTATCCATCATGGCTTCATGGCTATCCACATTGGATATCTCTGTGGGGTCCATTGGAACAAGGGTTCCGCCAACCATTCCTTGGTAATCTGCTTCAAGTCTTCTTCTGTCAACTTATAGTACGATTGGAGTTGTTGTTTGTGCTCATCAGCACATGCTGTGATATAGGCAAAGTGGCAGTTTGCACTGAATTTGATCAAAGGTATAAACCTATGAAGTGTGTTTGGTGTGAGGCATGGTGTAGAATGAATTGAATTCTTTAATTGGTTGTAATAAGCATGGAAGACGACATTGGACTACCACTGCTTGTTCATGTCACTGGAGTACCACAACATACA
>SNQJ01S0155291.1:0-20004 GCA_010110895.2 Picea sitchensis
TTTCTCTATTTCAGTCTGAGTGGCCTCATAAATTAACATAAAGTGTGTGGTCTAGACAACTACTTCCAGTTTTTCCTTAATTTTAGTTGTTTCTTGTAATTTGATAAAGGGTTCTCCTATAACAAGATGACTTGTTGCAGGGTAACCTGATTTCTCAAGTTCCCTTTGTTCATCAATCTCATCCTTCAAGATTTTTAAGTTGAGTTGTAGCTTCTAGTTCTTCATTCTCAACATTCTTTTTTGTTTTACCAAAGATGCATAAATAGGTAAGGAGTGTGGAATTCTCACCCGATATGTAGCAGTAACTTTCCTCTCAGGATCAACAATCTATATTTGTGGTTCATATTTTCCTAGTTCTTGTGCATGAGAAAGTTATTCTCCAAAAGTTTCTCTTGTTGTGTTAGAAAGAGCCTCTGTTTCCTTTGGATGAGCCTGTGGATTAACATTATTTTCCCTAGAAGTTCTTCTTGTTGGTTCTTCTGGGTCAACAAGAGCCTATGGTTCTAGCTCATCTTTCTCTTGTGAGTTGATAGAGTGCTCTACTTCCTCTGTGTGTGATTCTTGGGAACAACATGCTCCTCTACCTCATGCTCCTCATTATTTTGTGTTAGATTCTCTGGCACGTGTGCATCTTGTTCTCCCAAAGAACTCTCCACTCGTTTTTGTGGGAAAGTAGGATATTTTTCTTTTCCAGGAGTGCCTTTTGTTGGCTCTTGCGTGTCATCAAAGGTCTCATCAAGTTCCAGGTTGGTGCCCTATGTTATTTCTTATGTGTCATTGGAGGGTTTTATATCCATTGCTTCATTTAATTTTTTATCATCCTTATATGATTTTTATTTCAGCTCAACAGGTTTTCACCTTTTGCTCTAAGTTGCAACCATGTGGATCATTCTTCTTTCTTTTGGAACATGGGCTTGCCTCTTTTTGAGCCCTATGACTCTCTTTGTAAGGGGTTTGTTGGAGGTCACCTCAACATCATTGTCGAGGCATTCCTTTTTCATAGTTGCAGCATGATGGCCCCTTACCTTAGTTTTCTTTTAGTGTTTCTTTGGTGGAGGAGTGTCAACATATGGGGTTATTATATTTGCAACACTATTACGTGGCGGTGGAGTTGTGAACACTACCTCTTCTGGTGCCATAAGTGCATCCATTACTTTCTAGGATGCCTAAAGTGAACCACTTCATCCTTAGAGAGTATAATGGGTGGACGAACAATACTATTCTCTACCAATAAATTGATAAGGCGATCATGTGAGACGACATCCCTGGGGTTATTTTCCCTTATTATGAGTGTTTTCATTATATGCAGTGTCTTGGATAGGAGGTATGGAATATTAATGGGTTATTCATGTCAGAGATGATCTAGAATTCAGATATGTTGGAGATAGATAGACCCATAACAACCTTCATAGGTGACGTATCATTGCACGAATATAACCACGTCTTTTGAGGGATGTGGCAAGGAACATATTTCAAATCCTATTCTTTTATTCATTAAGGCCTCTCTAGGATTAAGGAATTGCCTCATAATTTCAGGCTAGGAGGTTCTTCTGGTGCACCATATCTCCCCTATCCGGTGTAAGCCTGTGGCTTCCACAATTGTCTCCTCGGTGACTTCTACCTAAGAAACTAATACTTTGGAGTGTTTTACTCTGGAATTCAAAGAAAATTCCATAGGTACTTCATCATTGTACGCATATAGGCATTGCACATATTCCATCCAACCGACCTATTGCAAAATTTATCTAATTTGGTCATAGGCCTTGAGTAACAATGCTTCTATATGTTCCCTTCACATCAATGAACCCCCCATGGTTCCTTATTTCTACTAACTTTGATTGCTTATGTTTTCATGAGAAATGGTTGTTTATTGGGTAGGGTATTTAAAATTATAGCAATAATGGTGGTAGATATGGTAATGAGAGTGTAAGGTCGCATATATGGAAATGATGGTTTAAGGTGGCGATTATAGTGGATTGATAATAAAACACATGCCATTAAAACTATTCATTACAAATTCTTATTGGAACTCATACCTGTCTCTTATCACCTCGAGTGTTTGTATGAGTATGGTGTTGGTATAGTTTCAATGGATGGAGTGGAGTCACATCAACAGTATTAGCTAGAATTTCAGGATTGGTGTTGTTGGTTTTTTTCACCGGAAGTGCAGTAATCTATGACGCACATAAAGTGAAAGATACAAGCAGAGTCGCAACAACATGAGCTGTGGTGACAGAGCTACAAAAATAGGATTTGTAGAAACCAATGTCGCAACCTCAGTGATATAGATGAGAATTGTAGCATCGGTGGTGTAGATGAAAGGTGTGGGAAAGAATTGTAGAATTAAAGTAAATCTTCAATCAGAGTTGCAACAATACAAGTTGCAGCAACAAGGATTGCAACAAAGAAAGTTGTTTAAAGGGGTTTCAAAAAAATAAGTTGTAGCAACGAGGATTGAAACAAAGGAATTTTTGGCAAGGGGTTGTAGCAAAAGGAGTTGCAACGATGGGAGTTGCAACAAAAGGAGTTGCAACAACAGGATTTGAAACAATGAAATTGTAGCAATAAGAACTGCAAAAACATTGTTGTCCCTTGCATATCCTATAAATGTTTTTAGAGAAGATAAAGTGTTATTAAAATTTAATGACAAGGATCCTGACATAAGCATCACAAAAGCATGAAGTTCCCTTCTTGTTTATTTCAAATTTTTTTATGCACCATCTAGGGTGGTTTTCAATTTTTTTAAGAGAAAAAAGGGAAATATCCAGCAGGGATTCTTTATTCCTGAACTATTTTTAGATCACTATCAGGCCATCCATTTGCAATTATTCCTCAAAACGGCTTCCTTTGATATGGTTCGATGATATAGGCAAAGTCTATGTCCGTTATCCCTTAGAGGGATTTTGTGTTCTTCCATGGTAGATACTTTGATGGCCCCACTATCATACATTGTATCAATCTCATATGGAATGAGCCATCTGGTGCAAAAATTTCCCCTAAAATCCTTGAACATGGAATCAAATAGTAATTCCCAATCTCCATCTTTGAACTTAATTTTCTTGATAGACTTACCATTCCATCTAGCCCTTTGATGTTGAATCATTTTGGCTCGGTGTAGGGAATCTTGTCGTATTTTTTCCAACTCATTAATTTTAATCAATATTTGTTTATAAGCTTCTAATAGGTCCAACCCAAGTTGTAATGTTTTCCTAAGTGTATGCATTTATATTTCAATGGGAAATAGTACTCTTTTCCCGTATACTAACTCATAAGGTGTTCATCATGTATTAGTTGTCCACATAGTTCTATAGGCCCATAAAGCTTTGGGGAGTCTACCAGCCTATTGACGGAGAAGCATTTTCTTGAAAAAAGTAAGGGGTACTCCCCGGTACACGGTCCCAACTAGACTATGCACTATTTGGTTTAGAAGACCCATCCAGAATTGTCTCGGCCACCATTGCTATTTTTTGGGGTTTTACTGGTTGTGCTCCAGTCTATTGATGAAGATGGATGGTGAATGGATATACAATGAAAAGATGTAGATGAAGACTAGGTATTGGAAGAAAATTAATATATTGTTAATCTATCCCACCCTATCCTAGCTAGGAGAATACTAAGGTAAATTGAGTTGTAAATGAAGCTGAACTTTGCATAAAACCCGAGACAGATAGCTAAAATAGAAGTGCATACATACATATAACCAAAAGAGTCTAAATTATATTTTTTCATACATTAACAACTCAACAATCTCAATACTTAAATATATGAGAAATAATAATCAAAATTGTAGAATAACATAGAATGCATAAGATTAACCCATAGGAACAAAAGCATTCTTATAGTCCATGTGAATATCATACATCCCACTTGAAGTAGTTCACAACAAAGAAAACTTCACACATAAAGTCTTATTTCTTGCAGAAAATAGGCCCTGGGGGATTCTCAATATTCATTAACAGAGTATAAGTTATTGAATTAGTTCTTGGATATATATAGTGCTTGAAGATACCCCTACAAAATGGGTATCTTCCCTCTTTTATACAATAATTTGTAACTCATGAGTGAATCTTTCTATTCTTCTTAAATAAGTTGTTACAAAAACGGTTCAATTTTCTTTTTCCTAGTGACAAGTGCACAATACAACAAAATTAAATTTGGTTGAGAAAAAAACAAAAACAAAATAGGTAATAGAAATTTTTGGTCACTTTTTTTTCTTTATTCAAAAATTTTTGTCCCTGAGGTATGTTTTCCACACTTCTAGTTGATCATATAGAGATCTGATCCTTTGGTAAGCTAGTTCTTCCAGTGATTTATTGTGCATGGCTATGCTATCTTTGAGGGTGCTCATATCTTTTAACATTGTTGTTGGACCTTGACCAAGTTTTGAGAGATCCTTGGTCAAGTTTGACCTATTTTGGGACTTCAACAACCTGTTGAAGGAGGAGTGCAAGACGAAACAGAGATTGCGGGATCTCAGCCCCTTTTTGGGTCCTTTTTTGGATTTGGGATTATGTAACGAGTATGGATGTCGGCCCATGGGTTTACCCATGTTTAGGCCTATTTTGTAAAGTATAAATAGATGTCTAGGCAATGTGAGGAGCAAAGTCTATGTGATGTTAGGCTAATATGCTAAGTGCTAGATCTATGTGATTGAAGGGTTGTAAGTTCTCTATGAATACTATGTGAGACTTGCAGAGCTAAGAGAAAGTCATTGTAAGAGGTTGTGGAAGGCTGTGTGCTTATATCTACTCAGGGAAGGAGGATCTAGCGAGCTGCGCAGATCTCCTGTCCTATGCGGAGTAGGGTTTTGAGGCTCTATGCATGTAACCTATTGAAGAAGATAATAAAGAATAAGAGTTGGTGGACATAGCCCTAGGGTGGGGGTGAACCACGTATATGCTATGTTTCTCTGCTTTGTGCAATGTGTTGATGTGTTTATGTCTTTAATTGATAAGTGCTTTGATATAGATAGATAGATCTATTTATGCTTTGTGCTAATGATGTATATGAATGCTAGATCTGACCCATGTGAATATGCTTAGTGCTTGAATCTGCTAGATCTAACCTAATTATCTATGGTAAGTGCCTAGATACATTAGATATGACTGAATGATGTGATGCTCTGTTTTATCTGTGAAGTGGATAGTGGTTAAATATTGATGAACTGTTGATGCTAAGTGCTCTGTTAAGTATTACAATCACATATCTGTGTCCTAGCTAAGGTTCCAAACCCCTGATTCCGTTGACCACCCCTTCCTCTACCTTGGGTGAGACTTCATCTGCTTCGCAGGTGTTGCCGAAAGGGACGGTAGTTAGGGTTTTGTTGGTGTCATGTTGTAGCGTTGAACCCTGGGTCTACCCCTGTGCTAACAATTGTTTCCATAAATGCTTATATTATGGTATGCAATTTGGTAGGCTGTAGGAGATGTTACTCTATTACATTCGTGGTAATTGTGGTGGATGCTTTGATGGCTAATCTTATATCATTTGTGGTATCGTATAATTTTTCTACCAGTTCTTATGTGACCATATTTTTACCAAGATCATCTAATTAGGGTAGTCAACTACCTTTAATTAACTCCTGCGTGGCCTTGTGTAGTTTAGAGCATATAGACATTGATTTAGTGACCTCTTTATATGCTCTTTTCCCAACTTGTTGGAAGTGGTCTAATGAATACATATCTATATTCCTCTCTAAGGTTGATGGTCGATATAGCTCGGATGGTGCATTGGGATTCTCTCTAATCCACCTGTCAATATCGTTGGTGCCTTCTAGGATTATGTTGAACTAAGTGAGTGTTGCTTGTATTTGGTTGTTTTTATCTATGATTGTGGAAACTACTTGTTGGAAGAGGTGTAAGTGAGCATACATATCTATAATGGCCTCTTCCAATTATTTCCTAACTTTCTCAACAGTAGTTTTGAAACTCTGCATACTACTTTGATAGACTTTTACTTGCTAGAGCCTTTCTTCTAGTTCCCTGATTCTTTCCTCTTTTTCCTGATTTTGTTGGAACAACCTCCTAATATTGTCTTCATTGGTGCTCATGAATGTAGTTCTAGTTGTGGCGGTAGCTATAGTATTTTCCCTAACATCCCCTATTATAGGAACTTGTTTGAGGACCAAGATCGAAATCCCTTGAGCTATTGACACTTTCTTCACTTGTTCTTCCAAAAGATTTCCATTATTTATATAATAAGTGAATATTCTTAGATTTAGGATTTCACTCGGTTGAAACGGGTCCCAGAGTCTTAGTTCTGGATTGTCGGCTAGTGCCTTTGTGCTGGTGTTCATTGTTGACACTTCTTGGATATCAATATCCCTCGGTTGAGAGTCATCATCTCTCATCTCAACACCTTTATTTTATCTCTCTTCATTAGATGCTTTCTCTGTCACTTCTTTGGATGCCTTTTCTACATATTTTCTTGCTTTTGCAGCTGCCTATTTTCACTTAGTATCCTTCTATGCTACTTCTTTCTCCTTTTCCTCAACTTTGGATTTTTTTCTTCAAGTTTTCTCTTTTTTCTTGGAAGCATCATTCTTCTTCTTAGATACTTTTCCCTTATCTCTCATTTCCTTTTATGTTGGGGCTTCCTCTTATTATACAAAAAATGAATGTATATATATGGAAGGGGGGAATGACCAATCCATTTCTTCTTCTACTACTTTTTTTTTGGTTTCTTCCCTTTCCTTTTCTTCATCTGCAATTCTACCTATAGGCTGGCCTCATCTGTTGAATATAATGTCATAATAAGTATGTTCATTGTGATGCACCTCTTCTTCATCTTAGATGTTTGTCATGTATTCCCATTGAAGGCCTATCTTGTTACAATAATATTTTATGACTCCTTTTGGGACATGTATTTTAAATATTTATTCTCCAAAGTGATAATAAAGTAGGGTATTCACCTCTTCTTGTGCTTGTTTGGTATTTGAGAAAAATTAATTGCTGATGTAGAGTGGTAATGGAGGCCATATAGCCTTCTTGGATCGATACATAGCCCCTCCCACTCCATGGATTACCATTTGGTATGTTATTTCTTGGAGAACCATATTGTTTGGCATGAATCATGTGAGAAGGTGAGGAACTTTCATAGAACCATATATTCTAATGTAAGTACCATTTTCTAAGTGGAACCAATCCCCAATTCTCTTGATTACTACGCTTTCTTTGTCTTTCATGCACATAAGAGGTGTGTAGAATATGAAATCATATAAGGGAGCCATGCAATGTTCACACACTTTCTGTTATTTTTTCCATTATTTATGCTCCCATAAAACCTTTCAATATACTTGGATTGGTTGGTCTGAAGGTTACAACCTCCATCCCTTTTTTGGGTACCGATGAGCCACACATATAATGTCCAAAAGATAAGAGGACATGTGAAAACTAGGGAAGGTACCTGGTTGGGATTATAAGACAACTGTGATAGATTATTCTATATTGTCAGACAATATGTCACCCCATTTGAATGATTCTCCCTCGTCTGTGCAGTAGTATATTAAAGGCAAGTACAACAAAGAGAATTGGGATGCATTTTATTCTTTGTAGAGTCGAAATAACATGGCCACCATGTATTGGTATGGATTCCTTAAGGAAGTTGTGGGTTAGCCTCCTTTAGGTATGTGTTTGAACTACTTTTATGGATTGTACCACTTAGAGAACAATTCTTTGGTAGTGTGTTTGAAATAAACAAGGATATTTTTCTCTAGCTTCTTCATTCCCTTTTCAATATAATAATATTTTGCTAAGTCTCTAGGCTGAAAATATGCTATTAGATCCCCTCTAGCCTTGCAAACGTGTCAATTTCCCATGTCTATATGTTTCAATATCCAAGAGATTGCATCTATTCATGGAAAAACAACAAATTAGGTTGCAACTTTGAATATCCCCAATTTTCTGATATTCTTGAAGACTCTCAATTCATCTGTATCCTTGGAATTGGAAATATAGTTTTGTTTCTTGAACATTTGGTATACTTCACCCATTTGAGTGTTTCTCCTTATTTTTCTAGGACACCAACAATGTCATCATAAACAACGCTGACTATCTTCAGTTCATCTTCAATCTCTTTTCCACTTCCAGAAGCTTCAATGTTAGCTATCTTGCTAGCCACTTAATTTTTGGGAGAAATGATTGTACCTATAGAGTGACAAACAAATATAATATGAGATAAAAGTCTATAACTAATGTATACTTTTGGAAATAATTTGTTTAATTATTTCATAGTCCATACTTGAGGGATCACTAGCAGTAATATTGGGTGGAAAGTCATCATCCGAAGATGAAAGTCTAATAGTAGGCATGGTGAGAAATCTAGTGAAGATTAGGAAAGAAATTGGCTCAAAACGTGCCTAGAAGGTAAAATCGAAGGATTTGATGTTAACTCCTACGATGAAAATAGGAGGATTTGTTAACAAGTGCTTCGATGAATATTGGGGGAGTTGGTGTCAAGGGCTCTAAAACATCAGCAGAGTTGCTGAGAAGTTTTCCAAGCTAAAACAAATCGACAAAGTAGAGATCACCTCCTCTGGTGTGAATCAAAGGAGTTCTTAGAAAGTGTTATGATGTACATCTCCAAGGTTAATTTGAAAGTCTTTGATATGTCATCAATGAAGTTCCTAGTAAATTCTTTGATCGCATCATAGGAGTTAATATGAAATCCTCTGAACCAATCATAGGAGTTAAAGGAGGTTTACCCTAACTATGTCGACAATGATGGTTTTAAGAAAAGTATTTTGATGGTGTTTGACACTAAAGTCCCATCGTATTGATTTAGACTAGGCCCAAAAACAAATCTTGAATCAAAGGGTTTAAGTTTTTTCAAATATCTTGTCAAGTAAGGTTGCATTCAATGTTATTTTGCATCGATGTGCCAGATTTGGGGGAAAATATTTAGGGATTACAATGAATGAAGGTATCATAGGTAGCAATAACAGTTCTAAACGATGATAGGGTACCACTGAGTGATTTTTCTTGAGGAGTGTTTCATGATAGCCAAAAATATTGATAGAGGATGGTGTAGGGTTATGGTGGTAAGGATGTAGAGAGGATAATCGTAATAGTTGTGGGGGGCCTTGGATCCCTACGTAGAATAAAACAATGGAGATAACCCTATCCTTAAATGGAAACCCTAACCAAAAATAAAAAAAGGACAAATTGATTGCTTACCTAGAAATTTTATGGACACGTGGAAGGTTGTGATTGGTTGAAAATGCCTCAGTTGGGATAGTGAGAATAGGGGGAGTTATGTATTTATGAGTTAGGTGAGGTCAGAATTGAATGTAGGTAGGTTCTATTTAAACTTGACTGAGTTGAGGTTAATTCCTCTGATGTACATCAGGGAACTTAACATGAAGTGTGTCAGTTTTTTCAGAGTGGATAGAGGAAAATCATCTGATGAAATTGGAATAATTGTCATTAACTCCTCTGATTTCATCGGATGAGTTGCAAGAAACTTGGGTGATGGGAAAGCTCATCGGAGGGAATAGTGAAAAATATTTTATAGCTCATCGGTGGAATTGAAGGTAACTCCTCCGATGTATATCGATGTATATCAGAGGATTTGAAGGTAAATCCTCCAATGTATATCAATGCATATCATAGGAGTTGAAGGTAACTCCTCTGATGTACATCAGAGGAGTTCCAATAAATTTTGCTGAAATATTTTTTAGACTTGTTTTGGAAGAATTTTCTTAGTGTTTCCTTTTTGAGAGATGCAAATTTAGGGAAGGGAATATTGAAGGATGAGTTTGAGAGAAAATTAAATAATTTTATGGAGGAGTTTATCAAAGTAAAAAATGTAAGGGGCTCCATTTATTAAAAGAAATTTACAAATGGATTACAAGGAAAATGTAGGGTTGTAGTGCTTGGCACAACATAGCCCAATCCTTGAGATGTAGTGGGACAATTTTGGTGATGATGGTCTCAAGTATCTTATTAGTGCCCTCTACTTGTCCATTTTCCCGTGCGTGATATGGTGTTGTTACTTTATGCTTGATCTTGTATTTTTCCATCATGTCTCTAACAAGTCGTGATATGAGTTGCATTCCTCCATCAGTCACTATCTTTCATGGTATCCAAAACCTTAAAAAGATATCTTCATGGAGAAAATCCACTACTTCTTGTTTGGTTTCTATTGGAAGTGCCTTTGCCTCCATCAATTTTGTGACATAATTTGTAAATATGAGGATGTAGGAGTGGCAATGGGAAGGGGGATTTATTAGTCCCACAAAATTAAGAAACATTTGTCAAAATGTTCTAACACCATTTGCGGTTGCAGCTTCATTTCATTTGTTTGTACAGGTCTACCCATGCATTTACATTTGTTACACCTCTTTACATATTCTTTGGCATCTCCGAAGACACTGGGACAATAGAACAAATGATGGAGTTCCTTGTAACTAGTTCTTTTATAAAAAAAATGCCCCCCACATGGTACATCATGATAGGATTTTAGGATATCATGGACTTAATCTTCATGTACACATATTCTAAAATCAAATCAGGCTCAGTGTAAAAGAGGAAGCCATCAATCCATGAAAATATTTCACTTTTTCTGACTATGCTTTGTCGCTCTTTGGTAGTCAGATGATGCAGGAGATTTCCTGCAACCAAAAAGTTAGAAATATTTGAAAACCATGGTGAGTTAGTAGATATTACAAAGAGATGTTCATATGAAGAGAAATATTGTATTCGAGGTTTGTTTCCATTAGATGTTATTCTAGAAAGAAAGTAAACAACTACATTATATTTTCATGGTTTATCTAAGAATCTGGTAATATCAAATTCTTGTAATAAAAGAAACCATCTTGTGACCATGCCATTGGTGATTGTTTTTTTCATTAAATACTTAATAACAACATGATCAATATGTCATATTACAACATATCTGATAATGTAGTGCCTAAACTTGTTTATTGCATGAATAACAACATGAAACTCTTTTTCAATTACCATATAGTTCAATTCTGGAGGAGAGATATTCTTGTTGACATAATAAATTTCATACGGGTTCTTTCCTTCTAGTTTACCTAGAACAACTCCTACGATGTTGTCCAATGCATTTGTGGAGATGTGGAATGGGCGGGACCAATCGGGTGCTCGTAAAACAGGAGCTTCAGACACTTTGATTTTCAACTCATCAATTGCATGTTGGCATGTATCCGTCTATTGAAACTCAATATCTTTGTTAAGTGAAGAAAATAATGGATGAGCAATATGTGGAAAACTTTCAATAAATCAACAACAATAACCAGCATATACCAATAAACTTCATACCTGCTTTCACGAAGTTGGAGTTGGAAAATTTAATATTACCTTTACTTTTTATGGATCCACTTAAATACCTTTGGCTCAGATGCGATGTCCTATTATGATGCTGTCACTTAGCATCATTGAAAAAATTTCGTTAATGAGGGAAATTTTTTACTCTTTACACCTTACTAGTGTTTTTTCTATATTTTTTAACTCCCCATCAAATTCATCCGCATAAGTTATGAAATCATCCATATATATTTACACACATTCATGAATTAAGTGAGAGAATATACCAATAAAAACCCATTGAAAGGTGGTGGGGGAATTGCATGACCAAAATGGTAGAGAAAAATAGGAAAATGTCTCCCAAGGATAGGTGAACATTATTTTCTCTTGATCCTCGGGTGTGATTTGGATCTGGTTATACCCACTAAATCCATTGAGGAAAGAAAAGTATTTATTTTTGGCCAACCTATGTAGGACCTAGTCAATGAATGGGAGTGTGAAATGTTGTTTGTGTGTTTATTTTTTGAGTTCTCTATAGTCAACACAAATTATCCATTTACTAGTTTTCTTTGGTACTATGACAAGAGGGGAGACCCCTTGGCTATCAGAAATTGGGTAGATGAAGTTGGTTGTAAGCAATTTTTGTATCTCCTCTTTGAATATGTATTTCAGTGTCAGATTCATCCGATGTTGGGGTTGGTGGATGGGTCAGGATACTTCCTTAATATATATGTGAAGTGTGCATAGTTCATGATGGATTCCCTTCATGTCAGAGTAATCCGAAGCGAAGGAATCACTATGATTTTTCAACACTTTAACCAATCACTCCTTTTGTTGTTTAGTTAGTCTTTGGTTTATTTTCAATGTTTTCCCTAGGTTTATTTCTATGGTTTTCGTAAGGGATCCTTGGTCTTTCTCTAGTTTGGATTTGTATTCTATGGAAAATATGCTTGTTGAGGCTAGAGAAACCTATGTTTTTAGTTTCATAACATACTCAATAATATGTGAATTTGTTGAGGGAGAAGAAGAGGCTATGAATTCATTGATTTCATTGGCCTATGTTTTATTTCTATTGGCTAGGTATTGATCTATGGAGAGAACTTGATGGGATTCTCCTTCTTCATCACTCTCTTCTTCCTCAACCCAAAGTGGTGTGTCTAAGTCTATGTTGGGTTTGGTCGGAGGGTATAGGGTTAGTTGTTTTGTGGATGTACTCTGGGATATGGTCATGTTTCCTAGTATACAACTGATGTAAGCATCTGTAGTATCCATCTAAGGATGATCCAGGTGGATATCAATGCCCACCCACCTATTCCAACTTTTTTCGGCACGAAATGAGAGTGGAGATATAATAAATAAATGTACATAGATATCTCATATATCCAATAATATAACAGAAATATATCATAGTTGCAACCATAAACACATAGATACAGTAATACACATTTTCTATTAATGAGCGAAATTTACAAAACTGTAGAAATACAGAGTGAAAGACTCGCTAGAATGGTGGAAGCTTATATCTAAGAAGCGATGTGAGGAATAATCACATTCAAAAGAATATGGTTACAATGAGTCTCTAAAGGAATTTTTAACATAAAGAAAATCCAAAACCCTAACCCCGAAAGATGAAAAGCCAACAACTTTGTGGACCCCGTTTTGGGTAGTTTGGTGTATCAACTTCCCGGTGGCGTAACTTTGGCATACAATCTCTGTTTGGGGTGCATGATTGCTCGTTGGAAAGGTATCGTAGAAAAGATTCATTTTGGTGGATCAATTAGATCCTTTTACCATCATTTAGGTACTTGATCCAAAAAATATTCATTTAGTCCCTCAAAATGGCCCCGGAAGTTTAGGAACCGAAAAACTACTAAAAATAGTAAGTTGCCAGAAGATTGGTTTGAGCCAATTGGATTAAGTGGGTGGCCATTGATATTGACCTATATCAAAATGTCTCACACACAATTTTCATTTTGGCAGTTATTTTCCTTGTTTTTCAGGTCCTGAACTTCAGGGGCCATTTAAGGCCCTAAACAATGTTTTTTGGGCTTGTCGCAGTCACACTATAGATGGATTTAGAGTGTGATGGAATAATGTGTAGTCCTCAGATATAACTTTCCAACATGATATTGTTCACCTAAAACAAATATCGTATGTAAAAGTTACGACCCCAGGAAGTTGATGTACCAACTTACCCCAATGGGGCCCACATGACTGTTAAAATAATGTAACTGCAAAGTGTATTCTTATTATTATTTGATATATTAGTCATTGGATCAATCCCCATTGTGGATATATTATGTCGTTTATTATAAAGGACCAAATCCCCTTTTTGCGGATTGGTCACAAGATTATTGTAATAGGCAGAATAAGAAGTCGGCCCCATAAAATATTAAAGGGGCACTGAATTATAATAAAGGTGGTTATAACAACCCAGTTGGAGAAGTCAGCCCTGCTCGTGAAGAGACACCTCACACGTGCCAGACTAATATAAGTAAGGAGGCTAGCACCTCACTTAGACACAACTCACTTGCTCATTTTGAGAGACAAGTTTTAGAATTGCAGAAGAAGGAGAGAGAGTGGCACATCTTTGGGAGAGGAACTTCTATTTTAGTTTGAGTTATCTCTTGGGATTGTATTGGCTATCTATAATAAGGAAGTTTTGATGGGTTTTCTTCCCTTAGAGGGTTTCCCAGGATAAGTGTTGTGTCTCTTGTGATTGTGTATTTCTCAGTGATCTTGTATTATGCTATTGTTATCTATTGAAATGAAAATAACTATAATAATGGCTTAAACATTAACATGGTATCAGAGCCAAGCTGAAGAGAGCATCTTTCACAAGAGAAAAGTGAAAAACGTCATTGTTGTCGTACATGAAAATTAGGGATTTTTGTTGGAAAGGTATTTCATCCCTAAAACCACCTAGAAAAGTGTGCCCTCCCCCAAGGATCATTTTGGCACCTTCAACGCACCTTTTTAGTGGCTATATCTCCTGGAAAGTGAAACCCTAGTTTTCACAAAGTACTAGAAAATCAAAAAAACTGAGTACTAGAAGTACCTGAGTACCAGAAGTACCAAAAAACCAGAAGCACCAGTCCAGAAATCCGCAGATCAAGTTTGAGGGGGTAAAAGTTGGATTTTCAGAAATCTGACTACACTAGCTAACTCGCCTCAGCTCAACGCATCTGTCCCCTGGATTAGAATTTCAAAATTCAAATTTTGAAAAATTAGGGTTTCCTCATAAAACCCTAAGTTGCAGTTGCAGTCTCAAAACCAGTTGCAGTTGCAGTTGTAGCCATACTATCAGTTGCAGTCACCCTTGAATTTTTTAAAGAGTTGGTAATGATTACCACTGCTGCCAGATGGTGCCACCACTTGCAAATGCTATCAGAGGTATGTACTCACTTATGTTTAAATGGTTAAAATTTAAAGAGTATTTGCAGGAGAAGGGATCTCTTGCCATATATCTAGAAGGATCTCAAGATCCAACAAATTCAGAGGAATGATGCAACCCAAGTGTGATTATTCTGATATGCATCTATTTGTCATGACATTATCTTGATCAGTGTTGCATGTTGAGAAGCTATGATCAAGTGATAGAAGGATTAAAGTTGATCATAGGCTTATCCTCTAACCTAACCTTCTATCAAGATAGCGTATTGTCGATTACAGAGACAGGTTGAAGAAAGCACTTGTCACTTGGTGAAGGAGACCTAGAAGAATCAAACACTCATTCTAGGGACAAGGCTCCGAGGTTTGATTAATTAAGATTAATAAGATTCAAAGGTACACATGACAGTTGATGACTATAGTTGAGATAGCGGTCATCGTAAAGTGTGTATACTTATTAGCATGTGAGCATATAGAGGTAAGTAAGCTTTGCCTGATACAACTAACACCTCCTCTAGGAGAAACCTCATGTGTGAGTTCTAGTTCTAGGTTTACTAATGGAAGAATGCTTGGTCACAACACTATGAGAGGAGTGTTGTTGACCTCATTTAATATTGTATTCTTGGTCACAACACTATGAGAGTGTTGACCTCATTTCGTATTGTATTCCTTACATTTAATCTTTTCTTCAGATAAATTATAAGTGATAGCTCTAAAGGAGCTACTGTGATGATTGTTCGTGCTATTGCTTTATATTATTAGAAGGATATTATTCTTTCTTGTTGTTTTGTTGACCTTGCACTAGGTCACATGTAATAACCCTGAGGAAGATATAGTGAAGGTTGCAGAAGGAAACGTGCTAAAGAAGAGACCATAAATGAAGCAATCATCATTGGAAAAGAAGAAGGTGGCTTGCATAAGTTAAAAGGTCACTCAGAAGCTGCCATGACCCATTCCATTGAAGAATCCATGTGAACTTTGGCATAGAAGATTAGCTCACATCAACTACAAGGCACTACCATACATATGAAAAGAGGTCACAGGTTTACCAGAACTTAAAGGTGACCATGAAGGTGTATGCAATGGATGTGCACAGGGGAAGAACATCAAGAACCCGTTTCCGAAGAAAGACAACAAGGCAGAAGGAGTCCTAGAGCTCATTCATTCAGATGTGTGTGGCCCAATGCCATTGTCCTCCATTAGTGGGAATTCAAAGCCTTGATAGAGAATTTTTCTGAGAGAAAGATCAAGATACTCAAGTTATATAATGGAGGAGAATACACCTCAAAAGATTTTTTGAACTTCTGCAAAGATGTTGGGATCAAGAGGGAACTCACTACTCCCTATAATCCCAAACAAAATGGTGTAGCTGAACAAAAGAATAGAACAATAATGGAAGTTTTGAAGACTATGATCCATGATCAAGATCTTCCTATGTGCTTATGGGAAGAAGCAGCAATGGAAACTATATATGTGCATAACCAATTATCCGATAGTGCACTTGGGCTCAAGCCCCAGAAGAGATGTACATTGAAAAGAAGCCAAAGGTAATCCATATCAAAATATTTGGCTGCCCAATATTTATTCATATACCGAAAGAGAAGAGAAACAAGTTGGAACCTTCAGGAAAGAAGGGAATATTTGCGGGATACTGTGAGGTTTCCAAGGCCTTTAGAATCTATATACCAGGTCATCATCACATTGAGATCAATAGGGATGTGACCTTTGATGAAGATGAAGTGCTCAATAAATCTAAACGATGCCAGCTTGAAGAAGCATATGAAGAGGAACCCGTAATCCCCAAGATTGCAGAACCAATGAGGGAGGTTCCCAGAGCTGTTGAACTAGTGAGGGAAGTCGTAACTTCCCCTGATGAGGAATCACTAGAAGATCATGACTTGATAAAAGTTCAAGAATCTCCTCAGATGAGGATCCCCCATAAAAGGAAGCCAGCTTGGGTTAGAGAGCTTATTCAAGATGGAGAGAAGTATGGTGTTCCCAAAGGAACCATGAGACAGGTGAAAATACCAAAGCCATTCTCTAGTTATACGACTTTGATGTGCGATCTTCTAGAGGAGGAGCCTACCTTCTTGAAAAATCCATTCATAGGAAAGAATGGGCAGATGCCATGACAGAGGAATACCAATCCACAATGAAGAACGAAGTATTGGCAATAGTTCCCAGACTGAAGAGTAAATATGTGGTATCCTCCAAATGGCTCTTCAAAATAAAACATGTTGCTGATGGAAGTATTGAGAAGTATAAAGAAAGATTTGTTGCTCGTGGATTTTCTCAGAAAGAAGGCATTGACTATGAAGAGACATTCGCTCATGTAGCTAGATACACTTCAATCAGAACCATCATAGCTCTTGCAACTAAGATGAGGTGGAAACTGAACCAGATGGATATAAAGACAACTTTCCTGAATGGTGTCATCGAAGAGGAAGTGTATATAGAGCAACCCCAAGGATTTGAGGTTGAAGATAGGAAGTCTCATGTTTGCAGATTGAAGAAAGCCTTATACAGATTGAAGCAAGCTCCTAGATATTGGTATGGCCATATAGACAGTTTCTTGACGAGCTTAGGATTTACCAAGAGTAAAGCAGACTCTAACCTATACTTCAAAGTCATGAATAATGAGCCAGTAATCTTACTGCTATATGTGGATGACTTATTCTTAATTGGAGAAGAAAATCTCATCAATGAATGTAAAAAGAGACTTGCCTCAGAATTTGAAATGAAAGACCTTGAACTAATGCATTATTTCTTAGGTCTTGGGGTATGGCATAGTCTTGAGAGGATCTTCCTTAACCAAGGGAAGTATACGGTCAAAATATTGAAGAGATTCGACATGTTGAAGTGCAAGCCCATGAATACACCCATGGAAGCAAAGCTGAAGTTGTTGGTCAACACTTCATCAGAATTGATTGATGCCACACTGTACAGATAGATTATTGGATCACTGATGTACTTGATGAACACCATACCAGAAATTTATTTTTCCGTGAACACCTTGAGTCAGTTTATGGTAGAACCCAGACATGTTCACTTAGTGGCTGCAAAACATGTGATGAGGTACCTTAAGGGTACAATATATTGTGGTCTCAATTATGATGGAGATCATGATTTCACATTGAGTGGATATACTGATGCAAATTGGGAAGGAAGTGTTTCTGACAAGAAGAGCAATTCAGGATGTTGTTTCAGTTTTGGATCAGCTATGATCTCATGGAAGAGTAGGAATCAATCTAGCATTTCTCTCAACACAGCGGAAGAAAAATACATTGTTGCATGTTTTGCTAGCTGCGAAGCTATATGGCTTCGAAATTTGCTGATCGACCTATTTGACATAGAGAGGAGAGCAACCTTAGTCCTATGTGACAACCAGAGCTGCATAAAGATGATAGAGATTCATGTATTCCACGATAGGTCAAAACACATAGAGATTTGATATCATTACATCCGTGACATGGTGCAGAGAGGAGCCTTAAAAGCTCTAGTACATTAGCACAGATGAACAGGTTGTTGATGTGTTGACCAAGCCACTATCTCGTATAAAGTTTGAGTAATTTCAAGATAACATTGGTATATTCCGAAAGGACCCTCCTCGAAAGGGGGAGTAGGTGCTGAGATGAGACATCTCTTGCTTCCGACTTGATGGTTGTGACATAAATAAAGATGATGTGATGTGACTAGAACTATTCTTCACTATGCTTCCAGCTAGATAACTATGACATAAATCCAGTCTAGTATCTTGCTTCCAACCTGATGGTTGATATGTAAAGCAGGACAAGTACCTTCCTTCCGACCTGATGGTTGTGACGTAAAGAAGGATGAGTACCTTGCTTTCGACCTGATGGTTGCAACGTAAAGCAAGATGATGTGTGACTAGTACTATGCTTCCGGCTATATAGCTGCGACGTAAAGCAAGTCTAGTACCCTGCTTCCGACCTGATGGTTGTGATGTAAAGAAGGATGTGTACCTTTCTTCTGACCTGATGGTTGTGATGCAAAGAAAGATGATTTGATGAGACTAGCATTGAGCTTCCGACTGGATAACTGTGACGTAAAGACAATCTAGTATCCTGCTTCCGACTGGATGGTTGTGACGTAAAGCATGATGAGTATCTTGCTTCGAGATTGAGTGTTGTGACGTAAAGCAAGATGATGAGATGAGAGTAGTACTATGCTTCCATCTTGATGGATGTGACGTAAAGCTAGTCTAGTATCCTGCTTCCAGGTTGAGTGTTGTGACATAAAGCAAGATGATGAGATGAGACTAGCACTGTGTTTCCAACCTGATAGTTGTGACATAAAGCCAGTCTAGTATATTTCTTCCAGTTTGAGTGTTCTGATGTACAACAAGATGATGAGATGAGACTAGTACTGTGCTTCCAGCCTGATAGCTATGACGTAAATCCAGTCTAGTATCTTGCTTCCAACCTGAGTGTTGTGATGTAAAGAAAGACATTGAGATGAGACGAGTACTGAGCTTCTAGCTTGATAGCTATGACGCAAAGCATGTCCTATATTATGATGAGCCAACCTCATGCTGTGATGATGATGATAATGATGTATCAGTTTTTATACTAATACATAGTGATGCAAATGATGATGGAATTCCTTTGAGAATGACCGTGCTACCGACGAAGAAAACTTCCAATGATTTATAGATATGCCAGTCAGTGTTCCAAGATGATATTGATGATGTTGTCCTCTCACCCACTTGATTCTATTGATGATAAAGGCCTCTCTCTCTCTCTCATGATGCTCCTGAAGAATACCCTTCTTGTTAAGGGGGAGTGTTGAAATAATGTAACTGCAAAGTGCATTCTTATTATTATTTGATATATTATTCATTCGATCAATCCCCATTGAGGATTGATCATGTCATTTATTATAAAGGACAAAATCCCCTTTTGCGGATTGGTCAAAAGATAATTGTAATAGGCAGAATAAGAAGTCATCCCCAGAAAATATTAAAGGGGCGTTGAATTATAACAATGGTGGTTATAACCACCCAGTTGGAGAAGTCGGCCCTGCTAGTGAAGAGACACTTCACACGTGCCAGTCTAATATAAATAAGGAGGCTAGAACCTCACTTAGACACAACTCACTTGCTCATTTTGAGAGACAAGTTTTAGAATTGCAGAAGGAGAGAGAGTAGTGCATCTTTGGGAGAGGAACTTTTGTTTTAGTTTGAGTTATCTCTTGGCATTGTATTGGCTATCTATAATAAGGAAGTTTTGCTGGGTTTTCTTCCCCTAGAGGGTTTCCTAGGATAAATATTGTGTCTCTTGTGATTGTGTATTTCTCAGTGATCTGTTGGATCATGTTGTCATTGATG
>SNQJ01S0155291.1:21104-42480 GCA_010110895.2 Picea sitchensis
AGTCATAGTTGATGAGTAGTTGACACATGATTGGTACATACTTGGAACATGGTTGGATGCACTTGTTTATGGTACAGGTTGATTACAGGTTGGTGCATGGTTGATGCACTTGTTTATGGTACAGGTTGATTACAGGTTGGTGCGTGGTTGATGCACTTGTTTATGGTACATGTTGATTATAGGTTCGTGCATGGTTGATGCACTTTTTGTGGTACAGGTTGATTATAGTTTGAGGTACAGGTTGATGCATGGTTGATGCATGGTTCATATATATTGGTACAGGTTTATAGTGGTATATCTCACAGTGATAGTGTGACAGTGGTTACATCATTTTACTTCTACTCCAGAGTGGCAGGATGAGGCAAGGACAGGTGGTTGTAGCCACCTTCCGGTTTTAGTTGGAGAACACTGGGGGTTGTAGCCTCCTTCTAGTTGTAGCTAGAGATTTGGGGAGTTGGATCTTCCCTCAGGTTGTAGCCTGATAAACTAGGGGGTTGGAGCCTCCTTCCAATTGCAGCTGGAAAACAAAGGAAGTTGGTGCTTCCAATGAATGTAATTCTTCATGACATATAAGAAAAAGAATTCTGTGGTTTTCTCCCGATTCGGGTTTCCATGTAAAACACTGGTGTACTATGTATGTGTGTGATTGTTTATTTATTACTGCTCATTATTGGATAATAATTCTACATTGATATAACATTTGAAGAAAACAGATTATGATTATGTTATTACTGATTCACCCCCCCTCTCATTAATCCAACATATTCTCCTTGATTGGATGTTTGTCTTGTTTTTTTTCTTCCACTAAAATTTGGCTATCTAAACGTTGGTTTTCTTTTTGGTTTATTAGTTGCACATGGGGTTGTAGGTTCCACACTAATGGTGATATGGATTTGAGTTCTTCCTTATGTCCCTATCCTTGGACCTCATGTTTTATTTTCATATGTTGTGCACAATATTTACTCATTATTCTCCACATCCAGGAGATCCTATACCTCTTCTTCATCACTTGTCAATCCCTCTATATCATCTATGGGTCTCTTCTTGTTATTCATTTTATATTGGTAGGGTATTTCGTTGTCCGTCTTTCCAAAATTTTCCATTATATTCTTTATCTAGTCTTATTCAATCATGACTGGGTCCATGGCCTCCTTCTTCTTTCATTTATCCATCTCCTTTTCCATATCTCAACCTCCTGTCAATGCTTCCCCCCTTCCCCCACGCACGCAGGGAAGTTTAGTTGTTTGATTCCATGGTAATCACACCGTTGTCATATAATAAAATCTTGATTGAAGTATACAATGATCTAATGCAACTACCTTTGGGTCCCTTTCTCTGTTGTGGTGTATGAATTCAGAGTATCTACTGTGAATTTGGTGAAAACCCTACAACAATATTGTCTAACCAGAAATATACTCAGTGCATAAATTTGTTATTAAATTGTTATAACTGTGGGATTCCCATAGGATTCCACTCCAGCTGGCTGATTTGATTTGTAGGGTGGTTTTTTTTTAACCTCAATAACCACTCCTGCAACAAATGAGGGAAATCATAGAAAAATACCTGATGCAAGTCTCTAAACACGTATTTTTCAAGATATTTGCGCAGTGTTAACTTAGGGTTTTTGTTGTCCATTTGCGCAAACTCAAGTTCCTTTGTTTTCAACCATATTTAAATATCCTCCTTCGTTGGATTCCATGGCCTGAACATTCCCTTCTATACTGTCGTTCTCCGCATGTTTCTTCCATGAATCTCTCCCACTGAATCTTGTGCAGTTCCATTTGGCAGCAGAGCCATTTGCTGGTTATTATTTTGCTTCTTCTTGGGCTAACCCAAGTTTGGATCTCAATAGGATTCCAACAAAACCCCCAAAAAATATTGGCCCTCTTGGTAAACTAGAAGGCAACGCTGCGCACAGGGTGTAGAACGCAGTCTCACCTGAGATAACTTTTATGGGTGACTACAATACTAATGTGTTTGTAGTCTAGGAATGAGTGGGGATCTGCGATTGTGCTATTTATTCCTTATGCATTTTCCTTGTTAATTATGCAAGTACTTCTCTGATTTATTCATCTCTAAACCTATGCATGCATGTTGAATATTTAAACCTATGCCCTCCTAGGGTTACATGAACAAAGATCTAGCTTCTCTACTCTTTTATTTATTCTACTAAACAATATTGTGTTGTGTGCATTACATCTTCAGTAATACAATCAAGATGAGGGTAAGAACCCTCCGTGAGGTGGACTAGATCACACTAGGCTCATCATTCTATGATCTAACCCTCCACAACTAGCTTATTAGACTCTTCTACAAGACTTATTACAATCAACAACCCACAAAATTAGAATAATCAACTCTCTTTCCCTCTACTAACCTCTTCCATCTCTTCCCTAGACCTACTAGGTCCTTATTTATACTACTTTTTGGCTTATACTCATTACAATATTTGTCCAAAACCCTAATCCTATCATGGTTAGGCTTGTCATCCTGTGTGCCACTTTTCTTTTCCTCTTGCATGCTTCTTTTCCTTCTTTTTCTGCATGCTTCTTTCTTGACACATGTTGCTTGCACTTCAAAATTAGGTCTTTCTCAAAACAAATATTTCTCCAAAAATAGGCCTGTGCCAAAAAGAGGCTTCCTTCTCAAAATAGACCTACACCCAACACCTTACAAAGATATCTACATGGATAAACTCCACTAATACTTTTTTAGTTTCCGAAAGTTCCTTTTCCTCCATCCATTTTGTGACATAATATGTACATATGAGGATGTAGGAGTGATGATGAAAAGGGGGATTTATTGGTCCCAAAAAATCAATGGCCAATTTGTCAAAAGGTTCTAACACCATCTGTGGTTGTAGCAACATTTCATTTGTGTGTACTGGTCTACCCATGTGTTGACATCTGTCACGCCTCTTAACATACTCTTTCGTTTCTTTGAAGATAGTGACTCAATAGTAACCTTGATGGAGTGCCTTTTACCTATTTATTTTATTACAAAAAGGGCCCCCACATGGCCCACCATGATAGGCTTTTAGTATCTCATGGAATTCTTCTTCCCGTACACATATTTTGATAATAAAATTAGTCCCAGTGTAAAAAGGAAAGCCATCAATCCATCAAAATATTTCACTTTTGCGGACTATGATTTTTCGGTCTTTGGGAGTTAGATGACGTGGGATATTTCCTATAAATAAAAAGTTAGAAATATTTGAAAACCATGGTGAGTTAGTAGATAATGCAAAGAGATGTTCTTTCTAGAAATAAAGTCAACAACTACCTTATCTTTTACTATTTTATCTAAGATGATAATATTAAATTATTGTAATAAAAGCAGCCATCTAGTGACCTTGCCATTGGTGGTTGGTTTTTTCATTAAATGTGTAATAGAAACATGATCAATATGTAATATTATGATATATTTGATAAGGTAGTGCTTGAACTTTTTTATTGCATGAATAACACTAAGAAACTATTTTTCAATTACCATATGGTTCAATTATGTGGCAGAGAGATTCTTTCTGAAATAATAAATTGCATATGGGTCCTTTCCTTCTAGTTTCCCTAGAATAGCTCTAATGACGATGTTTGATGCATTTGTGGATATGAAGAATGTGAGGGACCAACTGGTTCCTCGTAAAACATGATTTTTGGACACTTTGATTTTCAATTCATCAAGTGCATCGTAGCATGCCTTTTTCCATGCAAACTCAATATCTTTTTTAGTAAATCAAATAATGGATGAGAAATACGTGATTTTTTTTTAGTAAATTGACGGTAATAACCAGCGTATCCCAAGAAACTTCATACCTACTTTTGCGAAGTTGGAGTTAGAAAATTTAATAATACCTTTACTTTTTTTGGATCCACTTGAATATCTTTGGCTGAGATGTGATGTCCTTATAAAATGCCATTGACTAACAGCGTAGAGAATTTTTCGTTACTGAGGGAAAAATTTAACTCTTTACACCTTATCAATGTTTTTTATAGATTTCCTAATGCCTCGTCAAATTTATCCCCATAAGCTGTGAAAATCGTCCATATATATTTCCACATATTCATGAATTAAGTAAGAGAATATGCCAATAACAAATCATTAAAAGGTAGGGGGGCGGTTACATAACCCAAATGGTACAAAACTATAGGAAAATGTCCCCCAAGGACATGTGAGCATTGTTTTCTCTTGATTCTCGGGTGTGATTTGGATCTGGTTATACCCACTGAATTTGTCAAGGAAAGAAAAGTGTTTCTTTTCGATCAACGTATTTAGGAATTGGTCAATGAATGAGTGTGGGAAATGGTCTCTATGTGTTTCTTTGTTGAGTTCTCTATAGTTGACACAAATTATCCATTTACTATTTTTCTTTGGTACTATGACAAGAGGGGAGACCCGTTGGTTATCATAAATTGGGTAGATGATGTTGGTTGTAAGCAATTTACATAGCTTCACTTTGAATATGTGTTTTAGTGTTGGGTTCATCTGACATTGGGGTTGGAAGATGGGTTGGGATCCTTCCTTAATATATATGTGATGTTTTCATAGGTCAGGATGGACTCCCTTAATGTTAGATTAATCCCAGGTGAACGCATCACTTTTCTTTTGTAGAACTTTAACCAATTGCTCTTTTTGTTGTTTTGTTAGTCCCTGGTTTATTTTCAAGGTTTTCCTTGAGTTGATTTATAAGGTTTTTGTAAGGGATCCTTGGTATTTCTCTATTTTGTATTTGTGTTCTATGGGTGAGATGCTTGTTAAGGCTAGGGAAAGTTGTTTTTCTGGTTGCATAACATGCTCAAGAATATGCGTGTTTGTTCAGGGAGAAGAAGAGGTTATGAAGTCATTGATTTCATCGTCATATATTTTATATCTAATGGCTAGGTATTGATCTATGGAGAGGACTTGATGAGATTCTCCTTCTTCATCAATCTCTTCTCTGTCAACCTAAAGTGGTGTTTCTAAGTCTATGATGGGTTTGGAGGGAGGGTAGAGGGTTAATTTTTTTGTGAATGTCCCGTGGGAGATGGTTATGTTTCCTGATCTACAACCGATTTAAGCATCTACAGTAGCCATCCAGGGCCTTCCCAAGATTAAAGGATACCTTCCCAAATAATTTTTCGGTTGTAGGATCATGAAGTTAATGGGATATTCCCACAAATCCTCAAAGATCACAACACATTCTAATATTCCCTCTGGCTTAATGGTTTATCTATTAGAAATTTATAGTATGGTTGGGGTTTACCTAAGGCCTTTAATACGTAAGGCTTGCATGGTCTCCCATGTCATAACATTGATTCCATCCCCTAGGTTGATTAATGTACTACTAATAAGTGTATTGTTGATCTGCACATTAATTATTGTACTTCCTATATCTGAGTATTTAGCTGAGAGAACTCCCTGCATCATTAAGTTTGACATTTTTCCCATGACATGGATGGTTTGGGGATCCTTTCATTTCCTTTTGGGGCTCCTCAAGGAAATTTCCCATACCTATTTTGAATAAATGGGCACATCCTTGATAGGATGAAATAGAGGTATTTTGACACACACATTTGTTATCTCTTCTAGGAATTCAAACTCTGGCTAAGCAAAAGGTTTCTCTAGGTGTAACATTTCTGGATAGGGTGGGTTTTGAATTTCAGGGTGGGAATTCTCATCTTTCGAAGGTTCCTGAGATGTTTTTGGTTTGAATTATTCATTTCGAAAATCCTCATTAAAATATTCAATACTAATGCGAGGTTGTTCCTTGGTTATATTCTTCCTAGATTGAAGATGAATATCATTGCATTCTAGAGAAAATATGGAATAAGTAGGGTAGACAACAATTCCAACATATTTCATTGGTTGGTTTTTCCTTTTGTTATTAGGGTTATGAATGGGTTGTGTAGGTAGTTATGGTCTAGGAGGGGTGGTTTTGTATTCCTTCATCTGGGGAGGAGGAAGAAGTTGCATGGGTGGTTGTGTCATAGGTTGTTGAGGTCCTACTACAATAGGATTTATCCACCCTTGTTGCCATAACTGGTTTGGAGGAGGAGGAGACACCCATTTTTGTGTAAAAATACCCCATGGTTGAGAATCATATTGCATGGAATGGTTAGTCCAATATTAATTGAAATACTGATATTGATATTGGATCATGCCTTGAGGTCTGGTATGCTTGGGTTGCTTCTGAGAGATAAATCATAACAACTTTGGTTCCTTATCTTTCTAGTAGATATCCCTTATTTGAGGCAAGGATGGATAGTTGTGAGTAGAATGGTCCTCGCTACATATTACACAAACCTCAATCTGATCCAATAGACATTCTTTCCATGGTTGCTTTTTCCTGCACTTTGGGAAAAGATAGGAAAAACTCGGTATGTCTCTTCTTTATTTTTCCTTGTTTTCAAGGTATCCAACTAGAAGCTCAATGAACTAAGTATGTTGGTATTGATGTCTTCTAACATGTTCCCAATTTATTCCCTGGTAACTCCACCTCCTGCATTTTTTCCATTTCTTGCCAATATATCCCTCGGTCCTCTGCTTGTTTTTGACGTGCCTTCAGAATATTTACGACAAAGTTCTAAAATAGTATCATATTCCAATTGAGAGACATATCCTCCACCCACAAGGTTGAGAATTTATATCCATTCATCTCAGATTCCTCTTAGAAACAAGAAACCTCGTGTTTTAGGAGATAAATCTCATTTCCTTTCCCTCTGCAAGTTATACTTGAACCATTCAATGTCATATTCAAGGCTCTCATCCTCATGTTGCACCATCTTGAAGATGTCTTCCCTTATTTCCTTATATTTACAGTAGTCTTGCTATTTTTATAAAAATGTATTCTTCATCTAGTCCCATGTGCGGATGATATCCCTAACAATACCCATAAACCATTATAGTGCAACATCCTTGAGTTTGGAAGGGAAAACTTTATATTTCCGGGCATCCAACACATAGTCATAGCTTCTGCAAAGTATTTCAAACTCGAAGAGGAATGTGTCAGGATATTATTTAGATAATACATGAAAATTTGGCAAGGATATATGGTGGATGTTCATCATTTTAGTCTCTTCATTTGATCCTTTGATTGGGAATATGAATGCATAAGTTTCTTCCATGACAATTTTGTGTTCCCTTTGTCTTCGTGGGATGTATTTTGTCTCTATGGGTACTTTAGGAAAGATGAATTCCTAGGATTGATATTGTTTACTGATCATCCTTTTAGAAGGTGGAGACTCTATGTGCATAGACCCTTATACAATGTCAGATTCCTGAGAGGAGGTATCGGGCTTCTTTTTGGAAAGAAAACTTGATATAGTTGATAAGTAATTTGGTTGATTGTGCTCCTTTCCCTCTTGATATTGACTTGCATTGTGATTTTTTTGGGTTTTTTTGGATGAACTAATAAATACACCTTGTTGATATCTAACTCCGTGCATAGAAAAGGATAGAAAAACATTCTATGAATTGCTGAAAAGAAATCATAACACTCAATCTACTGAAATGAAAATCCACACAACTATTAAAAAAATAACTATTCTTTTTGAAAATTCCTCGGCAATGGTGAAAAAATAACAAACTTTTCAATTAATTCCTAATTAACTTAGTGAGCAACTGAAGAGTTTCACATTTAATTATCAATCCGAGGTTGTATATTACTTACGAACTGTCGTGCACTGTATATGCAGGTGTAGTATTGTAATCGCTAAGGAGTTGTAGTACTTTGAATGTCACAAGTTGAGATTTCAAGATAGTTAATTAAGTCACCAAGCTATCCTACTTCACAAATTGTAGGAAAATAAATATCACGTTTGCAGGAAAATAAAATCATTTGTGAAAAGTAAATCTTTGAAAAACAAATCACATTTTGCATAAAGTAAATCACACTTGCGAAACATAAATTACATTGATGGAAACTAAATCACACATGAAAAAATTAAATCACATTGACATAAATTAAGTCACACTTGCATAAAGAAAATCACACTTGCGGAAAGTAAAGTTATGCTAACATCTAATGGTGACTTGCTCAAGTAAAATGATGATCTTGTCTTTCTCTAATAGTTACACGTTCGTACTTCCAATGTTAATTTATAAAACCAATAATATTAATCCCAATATGTTGAGGAATGAGAATATAAAAAATACAAGAGAAAACATAATATAGTAAAGTTGCAAGTGGAATCACAACAATTGAGTTGTAGCACAAAAGTTACAGTGATTTGAGTTGCAACAATGAGAGTTGCAACAACGAAGCTACAACACAAAAGCTACAACAATGTGAGTTGCAACGATGGGAATTGAAACAACATTTTTTATTACAAACTTACAAAAATCAAATCAAGACCGAGTTGCAGATTAAGATTGAAGGACTCCCGACATAAGGGAACTAAACATTAACCACACCTTAATTACAATGAACTTTTCTACGAAACCTCGAATTGTAGCAGATTAAGAAACAAAACAACTAAAGAATTAAATAAACATAATTGAAATGTTAAATCCTACTCCTAATGCTACAAAAAGTACTTGAATAAAGAGGGGGCCCTACCCCCCCTTAGAAAAGGAACTGGGATATGAAATCAGAATTAGATGAACATCAACACGTGAAGAGGAGAAGACCATGAATTATATTGCAGAAGTATGAAATTTACAATAATAGTTGAATGTTATCGCCATAATAATTATCCCCGATCTCATGGGAGCTAGGTTGTTTATATAATACAACTAATGTCTAAAATAAAACAAATGGATGGATGGAAAGCCATGGGAATCAAGTTGTTCATTCATTTACATTGATATTTCCAAATTTTAGTAAAGGTCAGGCATGTGCTGACTTGGATCAGTTGAGAGACAGTGGGTAAGAAAATTAATTTATCTTTTGGTTTTCCACTTGCCTCGTGTCACTTTCCTATGTGAGGAATGTTCTCTGACTACTAGTTGTAATGTTGATTACTGTTTTGGAAGACCTCTTACAAAGAGTTGCAACAATGGTATCATACTCATAGATGCAGAAATGGTATGATACTCAGATTTGCAACAATAGAATAATACTGGAGTTGCAAAAATGGTATCATACTCAGAGTTACAAAAGTTGTATTTTTCTCATAGTCGTAGCAATAGAGATGAATTACAACCACTATAAGGAGTTGCATCTACTGTAAGGAGATGCAACTACTATAAGGAAACCATTGTAATTTCTCTTCAATAACAATTCTAGTGCATGAAAGTAACAAGTTCCTTAATAAATATTTAAGAATAACATAAAAATGGCATATGGGGAAAGATTCACACCTTCATGAAAAGTGAGGAATAACTAGATAAGGAAGGTATCAAAAAGGAAATAATCACTGGAAAATGGTAAGGAAAAAGGTATTAGACGGGTGCTGAAACTATGCCAATTTATGCACCCATCATCTCTCGCATCCCAAAATTATGGCATGTCCCTATCCAACCAACAATATCTTAGGGTTAGATAAATTAGGGTCTCCATGGAGGTCACTGACACTACAGTCTACCTCCCCTTCTTATTCCTTCTTTTCACTAGTGTCATTCCCTACTATAAATCCTCTATATTATGTTGGTTGTTTCTCTATTTCAGTCTGAGTGGCCTCATAAATTAACATAAAGTGTGTGGTCTAGACAACTACTTCCAGTTTTTCCTTAATTTTAGTTGTTTCTTGTAATTTGATAAAGGGTTCTCCTATAACAAGATGACTTGTTGCAGGGTAACCTGATTTCTCAAGTTCCCTTTGTTCATCAATCTCATCCTTCAAGATTTTTAAGTTGAGTTGTAGCTTCTAGTTCTTCATTCTCAACATTCTTTTTTGTTTTACCAAAGATGCATAAATAGGTAAGGAGTGTGGAATTCTCACCCGATATGTAGCAGTAACTTTCCTCTCAGGATCAACAATCTATATTTGTGGTTCATATTTTCCTAGTTCTTGTGCATGAGAAAGTTATTCTCCAAAAGTTTCTCTTGTTGTGTTAGAAAGAGCCTCTGTTTCCTTTGGATGAGCCTGTGGATTAACATTATTTTCCCTAGAAGTTCTTCTTGTTGGTTCTTCTGGGTCAACAAGAGCCTATGGTTCTAGCTCATCTTTCTCTTGTGAGTTGATAGAGTGCTCTACTTCCTCTGTGTGTGATTCTTGGGAACAACATGCTCCTCTACCTCATGCTCCTCATTATTTTGTGTTAGATTCTCTGGCACGTGTGCATCTTGTTCTCCCAAAGAACTCTCCACTCGTTTTTGTGGGAAAGTAGGATATTTTTCTTTTCCAGGAGTGCCTTTTGTTGGCTCTTGCGTGTCATCAAAGGTCTCATCAAGTTCCAGGTTGGTGCCCTATGTTATTTCTTATGTGTCATTGGAGGGTTTTATATCCATTGCTTCATTTAATTTTTTATCATCCTTATATGATTTTTATTTCAGCTCAACAGGTTTTCACCTTTTGCTCTAAGTTGCAACCATGTGGATCATTCTTCTTTCTTTTGGAACATGGGCTTGCCTCTTTTTGAGCCCTATGACTCTCTTTGTAAGGGGTTTGTTGGAGGTCACCTCAACATCATTGTCGAGGCATTCCTTTTTCATAGTTGCAGCATGATGGCCCCTTACCTTAGTTTTCTTTTAGTGTTTCTTTGGTGGAGGAGTGTCAACATATGGGGTTATTATATTTGCAACACTATTACGTGGCGGTGGAGTTGTGAACACTACCTCTTCTGGTGCCATAAGTGCATCCATTACTTTCTAGGATGCCTAAAGTGAACCACTTCATCCTTAGAGAGTATAATGGGTGGACGAACAATACTATTCTCTACCAATAAATTGATAAGGCGATCATGTGAGACGACATCCCTGGGGTTATTTTCCCTTATTATGAGTGTTTTCATTATATGCAGTGTCTTGGATAGGAGGTATGGAATATTAATGGGTTATTCATGTCAGAGATGATCTAGAATTCAGATATGTTGGAGATAGATAGACCCATAACAACCTTCATAGGTGACGTATCATTGCACGAATATAACCACGTCTTTTGAGGGATGTGGCAAGGAACATATTTCAAATCCTATTCTTTTATTCATTAAGGCCTCTCTAGGATTAAGGAATTGCCTCATAATTTCAGGCTAGGAGGTTCTTCTGGTGCACCATATCTCCCCTATCCGGTGTAAGCCTGTGGCTTCCACAATTGTCTCCTCGGTGACTTCTACCTAAGAAACTAATACTTTGGAGTGTTTTACTCTGGAATTCAAAGAAAATTCCATAGGTACTTCATCATTGTACGCATATAGGCATTGCACATATTCCATCCAACCGACCTATTGCAAAATTTATCTAATTTGGTCATAGGCCTTGAGTAACAATGCTTCTATATGTTCCCTTCACATCAATGAACCCCCCATGGTTCCTTATTTCTACTAACTTTGATTGCTTATGTTTTCATGAGAAATGGTTGTTTATTGGGTAGGGTATTTAAAATTATAGCAATAATGGTGGTAGATATGGTAATGAGAGTGTAAGGTCGCATATATGGAAATGATGGTTTAAGGTGGCGATTATAGTGGATTGATAATAAAACACATGCCATTAAAACTATTCATTACAAATTCTTATTGGAACTCATACCTGTCTCTTATCACCTCGAGTGTTTGTATGAGTATGGTGTTGGTATAGTTTCAATGGATGGAGTGGAGTCACATCAACAGTATTAGCTAGAATTTCAGGATTGGTGTTGTTGGTTTTTTTCACCGGAAGTGCAGTAATCTATGACGCACATAAAGTGAAAGATACAAGCAGAGTCGCAACAACATGAGCTGTGGTGACAGAGCTACAAAAATAGGATTTGTAGAAACCAATGTCGCAACCTCAGTGATATAGATGAGAATTGTAGCATCGGTGGTGTAGATGAAAGGTGTGGGAAAGAATTGTAGAATTAAAGTAAATCTTCAATCAGAGTTGCAACAATACAAGTTGCAGCAACAAGGATTGCAACAAAGAAAGTTGTTTAAAGGGGTTTCAAAAAAATAAGTTGTAGCAACGAGGATTGAAACAAAGGAATTTTTGGCAAGGGGTTGTAGCAAAAGGAGTTGCAACGATGGGAGTTGCAACAAAAGGAGTTGCAACAACAGGATTTGAAACAATGAAATTGTAGCAATAAGAACTGCAAAAACATTGTTGTCCCTTGCATATCCTATAAATGTTTTTAGAGAAGATAAAGTGTTATTAAAATTTAATGACAAGGATCCTGACATAAGCATCACAAAAGCATGAAGTTCCCTTCTTGTTTATTTCAAATTTTTTTATGCACCATCTAGGGTGGTTTTCAATTTTTTTAAGAGAAAAAAGGGAAATATCCAGCAGGGATTCTTTATTCCTGAACTATTTTTAGATCACTATCAGGCCATCCATTTGCAATTATTCCTCAAAACGGCTTCCTTTGATATGGTTCGATGATATAGGCAAAGTCTATGTCCGTTATCCCTTAGAGGGATTTTGTGTTCTTCCATGGTAGATACTTTGATGGCCCCACTATCATACATTGTATCAATCTCATATGGAATGAGCCATCTGGTGCAAAAATTTCCCCTAAAATCCTTGAACATGGAATCAAATAGTAATTCCCAATCTCCATCTTTGAACTTAATTTTCTTGATAGACTTACCATTCCATCTAGCCCTTTGATGTTGAATCATTTTGGCTCGGTGTAGGGAATCTTGTCGTATTTTTTCCAACTCATTAATTTTAATCAATATTTGTTTATAAGCTTCTAATAGGTCCAACCCAAGTTGTAATGTTTTCCTAAGTGTATGCATTTATATTTCAATGGGAAATAGTACTCTTTTCCCGTATACTAACTCATAAGGTGTTCATCATGTATTAGTTGTCCACATAGTTCTATAGGCCCATAAAGCTTTGGGGAGTCTACCAGCCTATTGACGGAGAAGCATTTTCTTGAAAAAAGTAAGGGGTACTCCCCGGTACACGGTCCCAACTAGACTATGCACTATTTGGTTTAGAAGACCCATCCAGAATTGTCTCGGCCACCATTGCTATTTTTTGGGGTTTTACTGGTTGTGCTCCAGTCTATTGATGAAGATGGATGGTGAATGGATATACAATGAAAAGATGTAGATGAAGACTAGGTATTGGAAGAAAATTAATATATTGTTAATCTATCCCACCCTATCCTAGCTAGGAGAATACTAAGGTAAATTGAGTTGTAAATGAAGCTGAACTTTGCATAAAACCCGAGACAGATAGCTAAAATAGAAGTGCATACATACATATAACCAAAAGAGTCTAAATTATATTTTTTCATACATTAACAACTCAACAATCTCAATACTTAAATATATGAGAAATAATAATCAAAATTGTAGAATAACATAGAATGCATAAGATTAACCCATAGGAACAAAAGCATTCTTATAGTCCATGTGAATATCATACATCCCACTTGAAGTAGTTCACAACAAAGAAAACTTCACACATAAAGTCTTATTTCTTGCAGAAAATAGGCCCTGGGGGATTCTCAATATTCATTAACAGAGTATAAGTTATTGAATTAGTTCTTGGATATATATAGTGCTTGAAGATACCCCTACAAAATGGGTATCTTCCCTCTTTTATACAATAATTTGTAACTCATGAGTGAATCTTTCTATTCTTCTTAAATAAGTTGTTACAAAAACGGTTCAATTTTCTTTTTCCTAGTGACAAGTGCACAATACAACAAAATTAAATTTGGTTGAGAAAAAAACAAAAACAAAATAGGTAATAGAAATTTTTGGTCACTTTTTTTTCTTTATTCAAAAATTTTTGTCCCTGAGGTATGTTTTCCACACTTCTAGTTGATCATATAGAGATCTGATCCTTTGGTAAGCTAGTTCTTCCAGTGATTTATTGTGCATGGCTATGCTATCTTTGAGGGTGCTCATATCTTTTAACATTGTTGTTGGACCTTGACCAAGTTTTGAGAGATCCTTGGTCAAGTTTGACCTATTTTGGGACTTCAACAACCTGTTGAAGGAGGAGTGCAAGACGAAACAGAGATTGCGGGATCTCAGCCCCTTTTTGGGTCCTTTTTTGGATTTGGGATTATGTAACGAGTATGGATGTCGGCCCATGGGTTTACCCATGTTTAGGCCTATTTTGTAAAGTATAAATAGATGTCTAGGCAATGTGAGGAGCAAAGTCTATGTGATGTTAGGCTAATATGCTAAGTGCTAGATCTATGTGATTGAAGGGTTGTAAGTTCTCTATGAATACTATGTGAGACTTGCAGAGCTAAGAGAAAGTCATTGTAAGAGGTTGTGGAAGGCTGTGTGCTTATATCTACTCAGGGAAGGAGGATCTAGCGAGCTGCGCAGATCTCCTGTCCTATGCGGAGTAGGGTTTTGAGGCTCTATGCATGTAACCTATTGAAGAAGATAATAAAGAATAAGAGTTGGTGGACATAGCCCTAGGGTGGGGGTGAACCACGTATATGCTATGTTTCTCTGCTTTGTGCAATGTGTTGATGTGTTTATGTCTTTAATTGATAAGTGCTTTGATATAGATAGATAGATCTATTTATGCTTTGTGCTAATGATGTATATGAATGCTAGATCTGACCCATGTGAATATGCTTAGTGCTTGAATCTGCTAGATCTAACCTAATTATCTATGGTAAGTGCCTAGATACATTAGATATGACTGAATGATGTGATGCTCTGTTTTATCTGTGAAGTGGATAGTGGTTAAATATTGATGAACTGTTGATGCTAAGTGCTCTGTTAAGTATTACAATCACATATCTGTGTCCTAGCTAAGGTTCCAAACCCCTGATTCCGTTGACCACCCCTTCCTCTACCTTGGGTGAGACTTCATCTGCTTCGCAGGTGTTGCCGAAAGGGACGGTAGTTAGGGTTTTGTTGGTGTCATGTTGTAGCGTTGAACCCTGGGTCTACCCCTGTGCTAACAATTGTTTCCATAAATGCTTATATTATGGTATGCAATTTGGTAGGCTGTAGGAGATGTTACTCTATTACATTCGTGGTAATTGTGGTGGATGCTTTGATGGCTAATCTTATATCATTTGTGGTATCGTATAATTTTTCTACCAGTTCTTATGTGACCATATTTTTACCAAGATCATCTAATTAGGGTAGTCAACTACCTTTAATTAACTCCTGCGTGGCCTTGTGTAGTTTAGAGCATATAGACATTGATTTAGTGACCTCTTTATATGCTCTTTTCCCAACTTGTTGGAAGTGGTCTAATGAATACATATCTATATTCCTCTCTAAGGTTGATGGTCGATATAGCTCGGATGGTGCATTGGGATTCTCTCTAATCCACCTGTCAATATCGTTGGTGCCTTCTAGGATTATGTTGAACTAAGTGAGTGTTGCTTGTATTTGGTTGTTTTTATCTATGATTGTGGAAACTACTTGTTGGAAGAGGTGTAAGTGAGCATACATATCTATAATGGCCTCTTCCAATTATTTCCTAACTTTCTCAACAGTAGTTTTGAAACTCTGCATACTACTTTGATAGACTTTTACTTGCTAGAGCCTTTCTTCTAGTTCCCTGATTCTTTCCTCTTTTTCCTGATTTTGTTGGAACAACCTCCTAATATTGTCTTCATTGGTGCTCATGAATGTAGTTCTAGTTGTGGCGGTAGCTATAGTATTTTCCCTAACATCCCCTATTATAGGAACTTGTTTGAGGACCAAGATCGAAATCCCTTGAGCTATTGACACTTTCTTCACTTGTTCTTCCAAAAGATTTCCATTATTTATATAATAAGTGAATATTCTTAGATTTAGGATTTCACTCGGTTGAAACGGGTCCCAGAGTCTTAGTTCTGGATTGTCGGCTAGTGCCTTTGTGCTGGTGTTCATTGTTGACACTTCTTGGATATCAATATCCCTCGGTTGAGAGTCATCATCTCTCATCTCAACACCTTTATTTTATCTCTCTTCATTAGATGCTTTCTCTGTCACTTCTTTGGATGCCTTTTCTACATATTTTCTTGCTTTTGCAGCTGCCTATTTTCACTTAGTATCCTTCTATGCTACTTCTTTCTCCTTTTCCTCAACTTTGGATTTTTTTCTTCAAGTTTTCTCTTTTTTCTTGGAAGCATCATTCTTCTTCTTAGATACTTTTCCCTTATCTCTCATTTCCTTTTATGTTGGGGCTTCCTCTTATTATACAAAAAATGAATGTATATATATGGAAGGGGGGAATGACCAATCCATTTCTTCTTCTACTACTTTTTTTTTGGTTTCTTCCCTTTCCTTTTCTTCATCTGCAATTCTACCTATAGGCTGGCCTCATCTGTTGAATATAATGTCATAATAAGTATGTTCATTGTGATGCACCTCTTCTTCATCTTAGATGTTTGTCATGTATTCCCATTGAAGGCCTATCTTGTTACAATAATATTTTATGACTCCTTTTGGGACATGTATTTTAAATATTTATTCTCCAAAGTGATAATAAAGTAGGGTATTCACCTCTTCTTGTGCTTGTTTGGTATTTGAGAAAAATTAATTGCTGATGTAGAGTGGTAATGGAGGCCATATAGCCTTCTTGGATCGATACATAGCCCCTCCCACTCCATGGATTACCATTTGGTATGTTATTTCTTGGAGAACCATATTGTTTGGCATGAATCATGTGAGAAGGTGAGGAACTTTCATAGAACCATATATTCTAATGTAAGTACCATTTTCTAAGTGGAACCAATCCCCAATTCTCTTGATTACTACGCTTTCTTTGTCTTTCATGCACATAAGAGGTGTGTAGAATATGAAATCATATAAGGGAGCCATGCAATGTTCACACACTTTCTGTTATTTTTTCCATTATTTATGCTCCCATAAAACCTTTCAATATACTTGGATTGGTTGGTCTGAAGGTTACAACCTCCATCCCTTTTTTGGGTACCGATGAGCCACACATATAATGTCCAAAAGATAAGAGGACATGTGAAAACTAGGGAAGGTACCTGGTTGGGATTATAAGACAACTGTGATAGATTATTCTATATTGTCAGACAATATGTCACCCCATTTGAATGATTCTCCCTCGTCTGTGCAGTAGTATATTAAAGGCAAGTACAACAAAGAGAATTGGGATGCATTTTATTCTTTGTAGAGTCGAAATAACATGGCCACCATGTATTGGTATGGATTCCTTAAGGAAGTTGTGGGTTAGCCTCCTTTAGGTATGTGTTTGAACTACTTTTATGGATTGTACCACTTAGAGAACAATTCTTTGGTAGTGTGTTTGAAATAAACAAGGATATTTTTCTCTAGCTTCTTCATTCCCTTTTCAATATAATAATATTTTGCTAAGTCTCTAGGCTGAAAATATGCTATTAGATCCCCTCTAGCCTTGCAAACGTGTCAATTTCCCATGTCTATATGTTTCAATATCCAAGAGATTGCATCTATTCATGGAAAAACAACAAATTAGGTTGCAACTTTGAATATCCCCAATTTTCTGATATTCTTGAAGACTCTCAATTCATCTGTATCCTTGGAATTGGAAATATAGTTTTGTTTCTTGAACATTTGGTATACTTCACCCATTTGAGTGTTTCTCCTTATTTTTCTAGGACACCAACAATGTCATCATAAACAACGCTGACTATCTTCAGTTCATCTTCAATCTCTTTTCCACTTCCAGAAGCTTCAATGTTAGCTATCTTGCTAGCCACTTAATTTTTGGGAGAAATGATTGTACCTATAGAGTGACAAACAAATATAATATGAGATAAAAGTCTATAACTAATGTATACTTTTGGAAATAATTTGTTTAATTATTTCATAGTCCATACTTGAGGGATCACTAGCAGTAATATTGGGTGGAAAGTCATCATCCGAAGATGAAAGTCTAATAGTAGGCATGGTGAGAAATCTAGTGAAGATTAGGAAAGAAATTGGCTCAAAACGTGCCTAGAAGGTAAAATCGAAGGATTTGATGTTAACTCCTACGATGAAAATAGGAGGATTTGTTAACAAGTGCTTCGATGAATATTGGGGGAGTTGGTGTCAAGGGCTCTAAAACATCAGCAGAGTTGCTGAGAAGTTTTCCAAGCTAAAACAAATCGACAAAGTAGAGATCACCTCCTCTGGTGTGAATCAAAGGAGTTCTTAGAAAGTGTTATGATGTACATCTCCAAGGTTAATTTGAAAGTCTTTGATATGTCATCAATGAAGTTCCTAGTAAATTCTTTGATCGCATCATAGGAGTTAATATGAAATCCTCTGAACCAATCATAGGAGTTAAAGGAGGTTTACCCTAACTATGTCGACAATGATGGTTTTAAGAAAAGTATTTTGATGGTGTTTGACACTAAAGTCCCATCGTATTGATTTAGACTAGGCCCAAAAACAAATCTTGAATCAAAGGGTTTAAGTTTTTTCAAATATCTTGTCAAGTAAGGTTGCATTCAATGTTATTTTGCATCGATGTGCCAGATTTGGGGGAAAATATTTAGGGATTACAATGAATGAAGGTATCATAGGTAGCAATAACAGTTCTAAACGATGATAGGGTACCACTGAGTGATTTTTCTTGAGGAGTGTTTCATGATAGCCAAAAATATTGATAGAGGATGGTGTAGGGTTATGGTGGTAAGGATGTAGAGAGGATAATCGTAATAGTTGTGGGGGGCCTTGGATCCCTACGTAGAATAAAACAATGGAGATAACCCTATCCTTAAATGGAAACCCTAACCAAAAATAAAAAAAGGACAAATTGATTGCTTACCTAGAAATTTTATGGACACGTGGAAGGTTGTGATTGGTTGAAAATGCCTCAGTTGGGATAGTGAGAATAGGGGGAGTTATGTATTTATGAGTTAGGTGAGGTCAGAATTGAATGTAGGTAGGTTCTATTTAAACTTGACTGAGTTGAGGTTAATTCCTCTGATGTACATCAGGGAACTTAACATGAAGTGTGTCAGTTTTTTCAGAGTGGATAGAGGAAAATCATCTGATGAAATTGGAATAATTGTCATTAACTCCTCTGATTTCATCGGATGAGTTGCAAGAAACTTGGGTGATGGGAAAGCTCATCGGAGGGAATAGTGAAAAATATTTTATAGCTCATCGGTGGAATTGAAGGTAACTCCTCCGATGTATATCGATGTATATCAGAGGATTTGAAGGTAAATCCTCCAATGTATATCAATGCATATCATAGGAGTTGAAGGTAACTCCTCTGATGTACATCAGAGGAGTTCCAATAAATTTTGCTGAAATATTTTTTAGACTTGTTTTGGAAGAATTTTCTTAGTGTTTCCTTTTTGAGAGATGCAAATTTAGGGAAGGGAATATTGAAGGATGAGTTTGAGAGAAAATTAAATAATTTTATGGAGGAGTTTATCAAAGTAAAAAATGTAAGGGGCTCCATTTATTAAAAGAAATTTACAAATGGATTACAAGGAAAATGTAGGGTTGTAGTGCTTGGCACAACATAGCCCAATCCTTGAGATGTAGTGGGACAATTTTGGTGATGATGGTCTCAAGTATCTTATTAGTGCCCTCTACTTGTCCATTTTCCCGTGCGTGATATGGTGTTGTTACTTTATGCTTGATCTTGTATTTTTCCATCATGTCTCTAACAAGTCGTGATATGAGTTGCATTCCTCCATCAGTCACTATCTTTCATGGTATCCAAAACCTTAAAAAGATATCTTCATGGAGAAAATCCACTACTTCTTGTTTGGTTTCTATTGGAAGTGCCTTTGCCTCCATCAATTTTGTGACATAATTTGTAAATATGAGGATGTAGGAGTGGCAATGGGAAGGGGGATTTATTAGTCCCACAAAATTAAGAAACATTTGTCAAAATGTTCTAACACCATTTGCGGTTGCAGCTTCATTTCATTTGTTTGTACAGGTCTACCCATGCATTTACATTTGTTACACCTCTTTACATATTCTTTGGCATCTCCGAAGACACTGGGACAATAGAACAAATGATGGAGTTCCTTGTAACTAGTTCTTTTATAAAAAAAATGCCCCCCACATGGTACATCATGATAGGATTTTAGGATATCATGGACTTAATCTTCATGTACACATATTCTAAAATCAAATCAGGCTCAGTGTAAAAGAGGAAGCCATCAATCCATGAAAATATTTCACTTTTTCTGACTATGCTTTGTCGCTCTTTGGTAGTCAGATGATGCAGGAGATTTCCTGCAACCAAAAAGTTAGAAATATTTGAAAACCATGGTGAGTTAGTAGATATTACAAAGAGATGTTCATATGAAGAGAAATATTGTATTCGAGGTTTGTTTCCATTAGATGTTATTCTAGAAAGAAAGTAAACAACTACATTATATTTTCATGGTTTATCTAAGAATCTGGTAATATCAAATTCTTGTAATAAAAGAAACCATCTTGTGACCATGCCATTGGTGATTGTTTTTTTCATTAAATACTTAATAACAACATGATCAATATGTCATATTACAACATATCTGATAATGTAGTGCCTAAACTTGTTTATTGCATGAATAACAACATGAAACTCTTTTTCAATTACCATATAGTTCAATTCTGGAGGAGAGATATTCTTGTTGACATAATAAATTTCATACGGGTTCTTTCCTTCTAGTTTACCTAGAACAACTCCTACGATGTTGTCCAATGCATTTGTGGAGATGTGGAATGGGCGGGACCAATCGGGTGCTCGTAAAACAGGAGCTTCAGACACTTTGATTTTCAACTCATCAATTGCATGTTGGCATGTATCCGTCTATTGAAACTCAATATCTTTGTTAAGTGAAGAAAATAATGGATGAGCAATATGTGGAAAACTTTCAATAAATCAACAACAATAACCAGCATATACCAATAAACTTCATACCTGCTTTCACGAAGTTGGAGTTGGAAAATTTAATATTACCTTTACTTTTTATGGATCCACTTAAATACCTTTGGCTCAGATGCGATGTCCTATTATGATGCTGTCACTTAGCATCATTGAAAAAATTTCGTTAATGAGGGAAATTTTTTACTCTTTACACCTTACTAGTGTTTTTTCTATATTTTTTAACTCCCCATCAAATTCATCCGCATAAGTTATGAAATCATCCATATATATTTACACACATTCATGAATTAAGTGAGAGAATATACCAATAAAAACCCATTGAAAGGTGGTGGGGGAATTGCATGACCAAAATGGTAGAGAAAAATAGGAAAATGTCTCCCAAGGATAGGTGAACATTATTTTCTCTTGATCCTCGGGTGTGATTTGGATCTGGTTATACCCACTAAATCCATTGAGGAAAGAAAAGTATTTATTTTTGGCCAACCTATGTAGGACCTAGTCAATGAATGGGAGTGTGAAATGTTGTTTGTGTGTTTATTTTTTGAGTTCTCTATAGTC